>JBAMBO010002080.1:0-168273 GCA_037044535.1 Lordiphosa magnipectinata | reverse complement strand
AAGGCGAGTATAAACTCGGTGAGGGCGAATTTGATCAACAAAGGAACAGTGAACCTAACATCTAAATGGAAAATCTTTAACTCAGTAAGCAGAACGGTTCAGTGCTATGCAGCTCAAGTATGGGATGGTGAAATAACGGAAGAGGCAGACCAATTGCAGCGTTATTTTTGGGAATTGATTGGAAGTTAAACATATCTATATTCTAACACTTCATCTCAAATACTTGTCAAGAATATTATTTGAGTATAAAGATTCTAGACTTCCGCATATCCTAGCTGAGAAAATGATTTGAAATAATTTTTGATGGTTTGACACAATGTTCGGATCCTAATCTCATCAAAAGCAGACAACCACATGCCACAAAAGGCGTCAGTAAGTGCATCAAGAGTATTTAAAGACCTTAATTATGCAATAGGTCCCACATACTGCAACGATTCTTTCAAGCAAAGCGAGATACCTTGGATAATGAAGGCCAGATGAGATCTTTTATGGTTAAACAGCTGCCTAAGAAGAATAGTAAACGGAGGTATATGCTCACTATAGGACGATGTGCAATACCGCAGAAAAGGTGCTTATGTCACAGAGCGAGGGGATGGGATGGAATAATTTGGCGAATTACATTAAGAAGAGCTACTTTTCATAGAAGAAATGTCATAAATGAAAATTTTAAAAACATGTAGTATATGAAATTATGTTATTGTAAAATGAGTATATGCTTTAATATGTAAATGTTGTTTTTTTGTTATACCACAGAAGGAAGGTAGGTTGGCTGTTTTAAACCAAGCTTTAAATGGTTTTTTTTAATTGGTTAAACATGCTACGAAAATAATCAAATGAAATAATAAACATCATCTTTCTATCTCCTATCTATCATCTATCTATCATCTATCTATCATCTATCTATCATCTATCTATCATCTATCTATCATCTATCTATCATCTATCTATCATCTATCTATCATCTATCTATCATCTATCTATCATCTATCTATCATCTATCTATCATCTATCTATCATCTATCTATCATCTATCTATCATCTATCTATCATCTATCTATCATCTATCTATCATCTATCTATCATCTATCTATCATCTATCTATCATCTATCTATCATCTATCTATCATCTATCTATCATCTATCTATCATCTATCTATCATCTATCTATCATCTATCTATCATCTATCTATCATCTATCTATCATCTATCTATCATCTATCTATCATCTATCTATCATCTATCTATCATCTATCTATCATCTATCTATCATCTATCTATCATCTATCTATCATCTATCTATCATCTATCTATCATCTATCTATCATCTATCTATCATCTATCTATCATCTATCTATCATCTATCTATCATCTATCTATCATCTATCTATCATCTATCTATCATCTATCTATCATCTATCTATCATCTATCTATCATCTATCTATCATCTATCTATCATCTATCTATCATCTATCTATCATCTATCTATCATCTATCTATCATCTATCTATCATCTATCTATCATCTATCTATCATCTATCTATCATCTATCTATCATCTATCTATCATCTATCTATCATCTATCTATCATCTATCTATCATCTATCTATCATCTATCTATCATCTATCTATCATCTATCTCCCATCTATCTATCATCTATCATTATGAAATTTACTAAAATTTTGTTTATTTTTTTAGTTTTTTAATTGCTATTCTGCTACACAAATCCAACATATCAAAGATCTTATATAAATAGATATCAAATAACTTATTATTTATATGCCGCGGCAGAGAAGTATAGAGATGGCAGGTTGCCAAATATATATATACTTGGCATTGTACCCTTTGCTGTTCGCTGCGCCGCCATCAGTATAGCCTATATCAGTGTGGAATCAATATCCCACATCCACACATCCGACCCACATCCCATCCAAATACCATCCACTTTCCACCCACTAACCACCGACTTCCCACCTACTTCCCACTCAGTACAAACTCTTTTATGCCACAAATCTTTTCTTAACACTTTACAACATTAAGTTTAACTCACTTTACAAATGCCACCAATAGCATGCAAGGTGACGGCTGCATAAAAACTGAAATGTGTGTTTTATTCTACGAGGTCATGAATGTAATATAATATCTCATAACTAACGAACACCCAAGTTGTATTTTATATCTTCAATATGGCACCAAGCAATTGTTGGAATGGTCACGTGTTTAGCTTAAATGACAATTTACATTTAAACGCTTTTTAAAAGGGGCGTGGAATAAGGGGGTGGTGGTTCGGGGTCTAGGTTGCTGTTACTGTGGACCTTTGGTGCCAAGTTGAAAATGCAGTTTTTATGTTCGCATGGCGTGCAAAACGTAACAAATTTTGCACTAGACAGATTCCACATGTGTACCGTTTTGTAACGCACACATACACATGGTGGGGGAAAAGGAGACTAAGACATGGCGAAAGCAGGGAAAAGTTTTCGTGCTTCTGCTGGATCCACAAATGTGAAACAAATTGTTTAATATGAGTGTGTGTGTGTGTGTGTCCTGGGACTTGACAGAGCTTTGTCTATGTGACAATTTCTTCTGACAGACATTTGGATAGTTAAGTAATCGCACATTTATTACCTACACTTTGTGTGTCTCCCTTTCTGTGTGTCTGTCTCTCTATTCCCGCTTAATCTCCTTGGCTTTTTGTGGCTAATTGCAATTTAAAATGCTTCAACAGATTAGCTCACTTTGATTTGTCAATTGTCTTCAACTTATCCATCAATTTGCAATTTTAATCCAACTTTGGTGTCTGATGACAAATGATTTGCACCTGCACATAAATCCCAAAAACAAAAGAAAAATGAAAATAACAAATAATTTGCCTGGGAAAAAAAAACTCAACTGACACCTTTCACCAGCACCAACAACAAAAAAGACTGGAATGAAAAACTTTTTCAACTTTGAACTGAAGATGCTGTCTGTCTGTATGTCCCCTTTCCTATTCGGTAGTTGCTAATTTTTTGCCACCCAAACTTCAACTTGTTAGATAGGAAAATTTTGTCGTGCCTTCATTTTTCTCTTCTCTTCTGCGTCGCTTTTGACAGCCTTCAAGTTGAATTCGTCGCGTTACGCCTGGGGACCCAAAATTTATGCAAATATGTTACAGTTACAGTCGCCCCGTGGAAAACTTTTCCCTAACAGCTAAAATGTCGTCTTGGCGCCGAACTTTTATTTTCAGTTTTTTTTTTGCTAGTTTTTTTTTTTGTTTTTGGGTTGGGACTTTCTTTCTCTGGCTAGTTTTTTTTTTTGTTTTGTTTTTGGTGGGCCTTTGACATGCAATGATTACAAAGCAACTTACTTGAAAGTTACAAATTAAAGGCAAAATGTTCAACTTTTAAACTAATCTTTGGCATTATGATGAACGGAGGGCTGAGTGAAGGCGGAGAATATAGCTAATCCAAAGAAGAAGTGGCTTTAGAGCAATTTTTATTAGTGGTTTCAGGTTACCTTAAGTTGTGAGTGCGGGTTTTAATCGTTGTGGTTTGCAAAGACTAAGAATGGCAAATGAAAATCGGTCGAGAACTAGTAATGCTTGAATCCGATCGGATTAAGTTTTATGAATTAGGTTATGCAATTATTCCAATTGGTTAAGTTAGATTAGGTTAGGTTAGGTAAGGTTAGGTTAGGTTAGGTTAGGTTAGGTTAGGTTAGGTTAGGTTAGGTTAGGTTAGGTTAGGTTAGGTTAGGTTAGGTTAGGTTAGGTTAGGTTAGGTTAGGTTAGGTTAGGTTAGGTTAGGTTAGGTTAGGTTAGGTTAGGTTAGGTTAGGTTAGGTTAGGTTAGTAACGTTACGTTACGTTACGTTACGTTACGTTACGTTTCGTTTCGTTTCGTTTCGTTACGTTACGTCGAAGTGTCTTAAAAAGAAAAATGTGTTCTTAAAATCTCTCCAACACTTTTGTCCCGCTTTGCCATTTAAATAGTAAAGTGAAACGAAAAGTGTTTGTGCATAAATGAACTTTGTTACCCAACTGCACTTTATCCATTTTCACAATTTTAATTAACTTCACTTTACTCTAAACTAATTGCATTTCCTTAAAAACCTTTCCCTTTACAAATTGCCAATGTGGCTTGTTCAAAATTACCTTTTACACACGAACAAAACCTAACCCCAAGCAATGTTTGTATCCGAATCATCCATTAAATACTTCATCAGCCCACAAATCCCAAGGCAAAAGTCGAAACAACAATTTCTCAATAACCTTTCACTTGCTTTTAGCTTCGCATTCTGGTCGCATTCAAATAATTGCCAAAATCGAAACCAAACCATCACTCATGTTTTCCCAATTTCTCTCGTAAACAATTTGTAATGCAACACTGGATTCAAAAATTCTGGCCAAAGCCAAAAAGTCAAAAGCCAATGAGGCAGGAGTAAGAGCAGGAGGATGGATAAACTGTGCGTTACCTAAAACCAAAATAAAACCAAAACAGTCCCCGCCTGCTCAGCATACAAATTTGTGTATTCCACACAGATTTGTGCAGAGATTTTTAAGGTACAAATAACAAATTTCGCAATTACATACACATGACACCAGGATAACGACGGACCACTCCACAAATGATGATGCCGATGAGATTTCAATACGTTTCAAGATGGCCGCAAGTGTTGCACTTGAGTGACGAGAGGTGGAGGGGCACAAAAATCGGCTTGTAAACATGGCATAAAGCATGACATGGATAACAATGCCGATGACATAAACACGAACAATGAACCGAGAGAGAGAGAGACCAGATATGGGTGGGGGGGGGGAAAGGGTCTCTGATTCGAGTAATTGTCTGTCTGTGTCCGTCCGCACACTTTTCGCTTTGAGGCTAATGAATGTCATGGACAGCACAGAACAATTGGTCCACCAAACGAGGGTCGTTCGATGGCTATGGAGAGGTACGAAAAGGGATTTGGAAATTTATGAATTGGTAGCCAGGTAACGGGTCACTTTCCAAAAGATTATAATTTATTCAACAATTTGATGGTAGCAGGTGGCATCCTTGACTGAAAATACAATTTTTACTTTTGTTGGTCTCTCTGATGACAACCTTTTGAATGCAAGTAATCGGTTTTTGTTAAAAAAAAAGTTTTTGTTGTATTTATTTTAAAAAAGTTTCGTCCTTTTGTGCAAATTTCAAGTGGTTGGCACGTTTAAAAATCATGTGAAATGTTATGAAAGAATGTTGTGGTAGATTTTACACTGTTTTCCCTTAGTTTTAATTTGATTTATGAATAGAAGGAACTAGCGACCTTGGCTTTTTAAGGTAACGGTTTTGTCATTTGCACCACCGGGCTTCTTGCATGCTGCATGCTAAGAGGATATTATGATATGCTGATCTTTAGTCTTAGTTGGTCTTAGTTGCATTCCGCGCGTCAAAGCAAGTGGGTCGACGTCGGATTGCTTGCTAACTACAGTGCTAGCCAAACGAGAACGCAAGTTAAGGTACGCCCTTTCTGACTTTAAGGTACACGTGAACCAGGGAAAACAGTTTTTTAGTATTGTCATACCCAAATTGCTCATCAGTCTGCACTCCTTCCATGGAATTTATAGTATTATGTGGAGTTTAAGTCACTTTCATGAAACTATTCTTTAGTTGGAGTCTCCTCTACCCCAATCTAATGTTCATTCTGCGTTTGAACCGACTCCAGAAATGTCTTGATAGAAACTATATTGAGGTGACCAAATGCTTGATAGATCGTCAAACTCCTTAGACCAACGGTTAATGTACACTTTATACACTTTTAGTTGAGCACGGTTGTAAGATTTCATTTGTACTGACTTGCTCAGTGTGAGCGAGCTACCTTTTATTAATAATTTTTCATCTCTTAATTTCTAAACTTATCTTAAGGATGTGTGTGTAGTCACATCCAAGAATGTATGTAAATATAAAAATGCATTCGTGAGGAGAATACACATTGCCTTACACGATGCTTATTAGGTGGTGGGAACCGAATGACGAATTTAACGTTACAAATGACATATTTTATGATGCTGAGATATGATAGGCTGTGTGATGTGAATGCGATTTCTAATACATGTGGTTTGAAGTCTCGTCTCATGTTCATGTTTGAACACTTAATGAAACCCAGCAAACTTTTACCTTTGTTGAATGTGACACAGATGTGATCATTAAAGCAAAGCTTGTGATCAAATAATACCCCCAGATCCTTAACTGACGTAATACTAACCAGAGCTTTTTATACCCTTGTAGAAGGTATGCTCAAATTGTCCAGATGTTTGTAACGTATAAAAGGAAGCATCTCAGGCCACATAAAGTATATATATTCTTGATCATGTCCGTCTGTCCGTCCGTTTTCTGTTTCTATGAGATCTCCTCCGTCAGTGTAAAAGCTATATTAACCAAACTTTGAACGAAGTCTTTTAGTACATATACGCTGCTCATTGATGGGAACCGGCCAGATCGGATGACTATAGCATATAGCTGCCATAGGAACTATCGGTTGAAAAATTAGTTTTAGTTAGAAAAACTTTTTTGTCTTCAACGCAAACTTGACCAAACCTCGTATTTTTAAGTTTTCTATGCTTTTACATAATTCCAACAAATTTGATGAAAATCGGTCAACTATATAGTAAAGCTGTCATACCAACTATGGTTCGGAAAAAAGTCTTAGTAGGAAAAACTTGTTGTTGTTGATCAGTATTATATGCTACCACACAATTCTGTCAATTTTGATCCAAATCGGATGACTATAGACTATAGCTGCCATAGGAACGATCGGTCAAAAGTGTGGTTCTACTGAGAAAAACTTTTTTGTTTTCAATGGTAGCGTCTTTATACCTTCCAGTTATGAATATTATCGGTTTCCACATATTTTGGGGAGTTTCGTCAAAATCTAATGAATATATCATATAGCTGCCATATAACAAACCTGCAAGAAAATGGTTGAAGTAGTGGCACCATCCCTGGCTGAATTTGGGAAATAACTCAGGCAAGAATGTTGGACAAAAATCATTTAAAATCTTAGCTTGTATAAATTATACAAGCTACAAGGGTATATAAACTTCGAACGAGCCGAAATTAGCTTTCCTCTATTTTTTCTGTTGTTGTTGTTGGACTGCTCCCAATCTCAAATTTTGTGCCCACCGCTGGTGGCGATGTTGATGGCGTTTTGATTGTTATGGGGGGAGCTTAGTTCCAGTCCAAATGACTTGGTATTATTACCTAATACATAGTATCAATCGCTGAAATGGGTGTGCTATAATTAAAATTTGTTGGCGTCGCTGTTTTACTACTTAGTATAGCCGAGTGATACCAAAGTTAGCTGTTTCTCGAAGCCTATTAGCAGTTTTACTACCATTTTCTCTGGCTATTAAATCTAGGGGGACAAGATGCTGCATAATGTTAGGGGCTGCTGTAGAAGTAGTTCGCAAAGCGCCGCTCAGGTGGCGTAGCGTGCGGTTATGCCGTCCTGGGCGGAAGTTAAAATAACCTCCCCCCCGTTTGAATCATTCTAAATTCTAAACATCTTTCTATAATTCAAATTGTATTCTTCTTTTTCTTAGCATTGAAAATTCCCTAATACCATAATCAATATCTAAGGAATCACTTATTTCTTGCTCAATTGATAAAACAGCTAGATTTGTTAGTCGGAATGTAATCAAGGTTGATCTTAAGTAATTTTTAATTAATTTTAATTTTGAAAATTAATCCTCTCACAGCTGGCATTGCTTATAGCAATCGTCAAATCGGGAGAAAAATTCGTACCATCACTATTAAATGCGGTAGCGAATCTTCCGTGTATATCATGAACTTAAGTAAGGTAAGCGGGTCCTCATTTTTAATTTTATCGTTGCACCCTACGGCAGCTACAAAGGCTCGAAGACGCAAGCGCTCCGTCTGAAGTTCCTTTACATTAACTTTATCAAGTAGGTTGCCTGCGGAATGCACTAAACTAAGCCATCGGAATCCAGTAAAATATACGAGAAATCCTGCAATTGCTGAAACCTTTCCCGTATTTCTGTGATTATTTTGTCCATCGATTCGATAGCTTTCACGACAAATTAACGTTTTTACTGCCATTGTCCAAAAGATGTGTTTTTACTCTTGGCCTAGGAGTATCCATTGATATGCCAAGCATAGTTAAGAGCGCCGTCTTTTGCATTCCTTTCGCTTTTCCAGTAACGTCGTCTGCAATCCTCTTATTTTCTGAGCGCTCAAAGTTATGTTAAGCCCTTTTGTTTGTAGATATTTTTGGGCATCTTCTACTTCAACCAGCACAAGGTGACAAAGGCCTAAGTAACAAAGAAAAGAAAATGACTGCATCGCTACCACCAAAAGTTCCTGCATCCGTTCTAGTGCTTAAACTTTCAAACATATCCGTCAACTTTTCCAGAGTGGCCAATATATCTTTGTAATGATTTCGTGTCACAATCATGGCATCATCTCTCGGGCTCCAACGCGTATCTTGTACCCTTTTTAAGCTTTTTCCTGTAGTTGTTACCAAAATACTCCAGCGATGTGTGGACATGGCAAAAAATGCATAGCAACGTTCTAAGGTACCGAAAAAGTTACTGCACCTGACTCAATTGATGCGGCGTGCAAGCAGGCCAGGTTTAAGGAATGTTTTGACAGAACGAAATGGTACGAAATCGGCTTTAGTATTTATTTCTTTAATTCTTTGCTGAACTTTTGAATGTTTTCCAGACATAGCAGCAGCATTGTCATAAGCCTGGCCTCTACATTTCAATATCAAAATCATTTTTGAAATTCGTTGAGCAGTTTTATCATAGCTTTCAATGAAATCTATAAATGATTCGACAGCTTGTACTTCTTGATATTCAAATACAACATATCTCAATACTTGGCTTGTCTAATCCTAGTGAGAAATGTCGGGGTGCTGTCAAATATCATGGAAAAATATTTGGCTTTGTTTACCCGTTCAATTATTCAAAAATGTTTTATTACTTCTCTTAAGGTGCTTACCCCTTCATTTCATAGACAAAGTAGTGTATTGAAAGAGTTATGCTTTCTATTCAAAGTTTCTTAATATTTACCCCCAGCTACAGGTTTAACTTAGGTACGTTTTTAGTTCTAAATTCATGGGTTTCAGTCGGCTCGACGACATTTTAGTTATATTATAACTAAAAACAAACAAAACGAGGTAAAGAATTAACAAAAAGTCAAAGGTTTATCAGTTTGACTGATATTTGTAAATCCGGCTTAAAGGACCACATTTAGAAAAACTGGGAAGAGCTTCAAATGTTTAGAAAAGTTCGTTTGTAGAGGTCTAGTACAATTGAAAACTAAACCATAACGTCCACTTTCATCAACCTAGGTCAATATTTGTTCAAGTTGATTATGACATTCCTCGCTTGCTATCATTTCACCCAGAGTTCTTTTTGCATCAACCCTCGCCAAACAGGATGCAAGCAACTTAATAAACTTTGATGATTATTATTGTATTAAATGATAATCATGGACATTCACAGTTATAACCAGGGATTTTGATGAGATTTTCTTTATTGAGTGCAAGGAGGATAAACCACACAATATCCAAGTCGATGTGTGTGCGAGCGTGCAAGAGTGCGTGTGTGCGGTTGAATGAAAGATCAAAACGAGGCTGTAACAAATACCCTGAAATGTTCTATCTACCAATGTGTTGGCCATGTCACAACCCCGTGTCACACACTTTTGTTCATTCATATTGAGGTCGAGTGACAAAAAAGGGGGGGCGGGCAAAGGCAACTGTAGATGTCAGTGGCATAATTGAAAATTGACAGTTTATTGCCATAGACACGCCCACTTTGGTCTGGTTTGGCATTGTTGCCATGATTAAAATAACACAACCAATACAACGCATACAGTCGAAGCCACGGACAATGCCATTGAATGGCTTTAATTTTGACATAATAGCTGGTAAATTTGGTATTGTTCGGCTTTGGAGGTGGATAAGGTCGACGGTTGGCGGATCAGACGTACAAACCACACTATTATTTTGCGGTAATTGGTTTTAGTTGTTGTGGTTGTTGTTGTTGGTGCGCCCGCAGCACCAATAGAGGAGCAACAGGCCGCCAAACACTTTTACAAAAATGTGCTTTAAATATTTACAAGAGTCAGCGTTACAATTTCATTATAGCACGAACTTAAATCTGAATCTGAAACTTTGAGTTGTAAAATATAAAATTTAATTCAGTTTTCTTTCTTTGATTTATATTCGCAGTTCGTTAGCTACCAATTATTTCATTTTTTCCCTCATTGCATGTAAATATATTGCATTTCATTATAAGCCAACAAGAGTTCAGCCTTCCAGCAGTTTGCCACAGATTGTTGCAGCTTACTTGTTTTTTTTTTTTGTTTCTGCCTCGCTTGCGACACGACTGCAACAGCATCAGCATCGGTATACACGTAGATATACAAGGGCTACACGAAAAGATGTTGAGAGGCTGCGACTGGCGCTTGGTGTTGACGGCTTTGTTATTATGACTACCACTTGCCACTCTACTTGCCGCTATTTTGTAGCTGTTGCAACAACAGCTGTCACATTGATGCTGATACTTTTGCTGTCGCTAACAGCGAATGCAACATCAACCGCGCGCGGCCACGGCTGCGCGAACATGGCTGAAGATGATGCCGTGCGCCTGATGATGCCCTGTTTTTGGTGTTGTATGGTGTGCATGGTGTATGTTGACGTATGACAACGATACCCACAGGCACATCACACTCACACACACACACAGAGTGTGTAAAGCAACGCCTGCTTATGCGTCAGATATTTATGCGAATTTTGTCATTAAAAAAAAAACAGGAAAAGGGATGTGGAAATTAAAGTGGAAACCAAGACATTAAACCGCGCAATATATAAAGCCGGATTATGTTTACTTGCTTTATGAGTCTTGTTAAAATAAGTCTGTAACTTTTCTTGAAATTTATAGTTTTCCTACATTCTGGTTGTATAGAATTGTACACCTTTAATGAGTGCAGTTGCAAGTTTGCAAGCAATCTTGCTTTTATTCTACATATTTTATTCCATAAATCTAACTTAGCTAATGAAGTGCTTGTAAGGCACAATGTGAATATAAATGATATGCGTTGATCCATTAAAGGTTACATAAAACACAACTTAAGTGGTTCCCATTGCTGGTCCTCTTTAAGGGTGGTGTATTACACCAAGTGACATGTTTATGGGTTAGGTTGTCTTTTCTGAATATGATATTTAACTGTATAAGTGGATTGTGCTTCAGTCACATAATGAAGTTTCAACCTTTATTTCTTTTGTCTCAAAGGTAGAAAGATTCAAAATAAAGGTTATACATTATTTGCCAGTAGTCAGATGTCTTTTCCATATAACACCCCCAGAGACCAAAAAGCTGCAACGAGTATCTAATTTTGTACATCAACAATCTATACCTTTTGAGCAGACAGGTTCAAGAAAATCACGTCTTTCACTTTGTTTGTGTCCATTCGTGTTCGTTTAAGCGTTTAGCTCACTTTGCCATCAAACAATCGATGACTTTGAAAAGGCTTATATCGATTAAGGCAAAGAAATGTTGAATAAATTTAACAATAACGATTAATGAAAGCAAAACTTGAGTCTTGTTTGTTCTGTTCTATAATAAAATAAATCCAACAAAAGTGTCTACCAAGCAAAGCACTTTATCAATAATAGGTCACTTGTCGAATTCTTCAAAACCGTACAATAATTACATATGTTTGTATTTCCAACACGCAACATAACAACACGACTTAACCCATTATATCTTTCTATTCTATGCCTTCCACGTATATAAAGTTTATATTAAAGTGAACCTGGGTACCGACTACGAAACTAGTTCCCTGGACCCACAGGCGATTCTTAGTGCTGAGTGTAATGTATCGAGTTATTGATAAACCGATTCCTGTCGATGACTACAAGTATGCGTGATCGATATATCGATAACAAGCGATGACGTCTTATCTGTAACTTAAACCTCTCTCTCGAGTTTTTCTGGTAAGAAGAACACATGTGCTAATTAAGAACTTTATATAAAGCTATACAGTGCCGCTCAACTGAATAGGTTTGACTTTTTTTTAGGTTTGAAAAGTTGTATCTCTGTAACAAGCACTCCGATTTAAGCGAAATAAATTTTGTTGTATAAAGAAATCAATCATTTGTGAAATAGCAAAGTTTCTGTTTAGTTAGTTTTGTTTTTATATAATTTTTATTATTTTTTCAAAAACATAACAAAAAATCTCAATTTTTTTGGCTCAACTGAATAGGTTTGACCAGTATATGAAGCAAAATTTCAAGGCACTGGGTAACTTAAATAATAAAGAACACTGTTTTAGCATTGTTTAGTATTTGGTATGCCCATCCTCGTTCTTAATTATTTCAAACATACGGTTTGGTAAGAAACCATAATATTTTTCAATTTCATTTAGTGAAATTGTTGACCAGACTTTTTTAATTGCTTCAGCTAGGGTCCCAGAGTCACTAAATTGTCTTCCTCCTTCGTATACTCTCCTGGACAAAAGTCCCCAAATGTTCTCGATAATGCTAAAGTCAGGGGAGTAAGGCGGCCACTCGAGCAATTTAACGATTTGATCTTTAATCCACTTTTTAACAACCCAAGCGGTATGGATGGGAGCGTTGGAAGATGACCATAAATCTTCGAAAAGTGGGGAAAAGCCTTTTGGAGCACAGTCTGGTACACATTTGCGTTCATCTTCGAGGTGACAAACTGGAGCTCGCATGTTCCATAAAACGATATGGCTTCCCACACCATTACTCCACCTGCACAGGAGTGATGACGACTTAAAAAACATTCTTCCTTTCGCATATCGTGGAAATAGTAATTATAGCCATCCGGTCCATCGAGGTTGAACTTCTTTTCGTCGGAGAAGACCACCTTCTTCCACTCCTTGTTCCACGTCATGTGTTCTCGGGCAATTCGTTGTCGTGCTTCCTTACGAGTATCATTGAGAGGTGTTTTTTTTATTTTCAATCTCTTCAAGTGTTTGGCGCTTTGAATAATTCGATTTACCCTGGCCACACTAACATTTAATTTTACAAGCAGAAAGGTGGGAATTTAAGACAGTTCTTAGGATAAGTCGCCTCTCGGTTGCTGTTGTTGCATATTTTTTTTCCTCCATTCATTTTTTTTTCCATAGTCTGCTTCATTACGGAGAAAATTACTCACAACGTTTTGACTTCGACCTATTTTCTTGGCTATTTCATAGTGTTTTAAGCCAGATTCAATATAGCCTTTTATTTGATCTTTTTCAAAATCGATAAAAGGTTTTTCACGGCCCATTTTACAAAAAACTGATAGCAGTTGCTTTAAATTTTGGAATACAAAAGAATTCAACTCTTTTCAATCACGCAGTCAATCAAAAAGTAAAGTCAAAAGTGTCAAACCTATTCAGTTGAGCCAAAAAAATGGAGATTTTTTGTTATGTTTTTGAAAAAATAATAAAAATGATATAAAAACAAAACTAACAGAACAGAAACTTTGCTATATCACAAATGATTGATTTCTTTATACAACAAAATCTATTTCGCTTAAATCGGAGTGCTTGTTACAGAGATATAACGTTTCAAAACTAAAAAAAAAGTCAAACCTATTCAGTTGAGCGGCACTGTACTATTTTGATACCCTTGTATATTAAAATTGTCCAGATGCTTGTAACGCATAGAAGGAAGCATCTCCGACCACATAAAGTATATATATTCTCAGTTGATATAGCCATGTTCGTCTCTCCGTCCATCTGTTTCTATGCTGTCTGCTACGTCAGTTTTTAAGTTTTCTTAACCAAACTTTACACGAAGTCTTTTGGTACAAGGACGCTGCACATTTGTCGGAGCCGGCCGGATCGCATGACTATAACATATAGCTGCCATAGGAACCATCAGTCAAAATAATAATTTTAGTGAGGAAAACTTTTTTGTCTTCCATGCAAACTTGCCCAAACATCGTATTTATATGTTTTCAATGCTCTTACATAATTCCAACAAATTTGATGAAAATCGGTCGACTATATTTTATATTTATTTGACAGAAATTCCTGATGCTACAAGTGTATACTTAATGATTATTGCACCAGTCACAAAAACATAAGAATCAGCGAACAATTACTTAATATTACTTATGATTATTATTAAAATTAGTTATATAATTTAATTTTGTAGATAGAAATGTAATTTGACCCTAAATTGCGTGACACTACTAATACTCTTCAAGTTTGATGGGAGTTGGTTCCACAACCGAACAATGTTTACAAAAAATTGGCGTTCAGAGCTGGCTAGTGTATGGCGAATTGCGATGAGATTCAAAGTTCTCGTTGAGACGGCAAAACTTATTTTGTCATATAAATACGATGGTTGTCTAGTGTATATTATCTTATGTAATAGTAGCAGAGATCTATAATCAGTCCAAGTCTTAAAATCAAGGTCATATATCTGTCTGGCAAAGCATGTAATGTGGTCAGTTCTTTTCTTATTATACACATACCTAGCAATGTTATTAAACGCTACATTAAGTCGTCTCTGAGAAGCAGCGTCACAGTTTCCGAATATTTCAATTCCATAACAAAGAGTGGGTGTCAAGTACGTCTTTGCAATAAGGAGTCTGAGATTAGTCGGCAAATAAGATTTAGTCAACGAAAGCTGTCTTAGTATTCCGTAGGTTTTTCCAGCGGCTTTAGTCACTTATTCATTCCAGCTGAGTGTCATTAAAAGTTATACCTAGATTAACGGCTTAAGCAACATATTCTATTCTATATGGTAGAGCTGCCATACAAAATTTAGTTCGGAAAAAAAGTCTTAGTATGAAAAACTTTTTTGTTTCGATGCTATCGCTCCCAAACTTGTTGTTGATCAGTAATATATGCTACCACACAATTCTGCCAAGTTTAATCCAAATCGGATGACTATAGCATATAGCTGTCATAAGAACAATCGGTCGGAAAAGTAGTTCTAATGGAAAAACTTTTTTGTTTTTAATGGTAGCGTCTTTATACTTTCTAGCTATAAATATTATTAGTTTCCACAAAGAGTTTTCGTTTTACTGCACGCTGCTAATATATCGGAACCGACCGGATCAGATGACCATATCTTATAGCTGCCATAGGAACCATCGGTTAAAAAATGGGTCTTAGTGAGAAAATTTTTTTGGTTTTCAATGTTAGCGTCCTCAAACTCAGCCATTATAAAGATCGGATGCCTATATCTTATAGCTTTTATAGCTTTTATCGGTCGGAAAATGGGTCTTACTGAGAAAAACTTTTTTGTTTTCAATTTTATCTTTATTAAACTCGGCGATTGTTAATTTGATATGTTTTCAAAACGATTCGCAAAATTTGGTCGATATCAGATGTTTATCTGTCGGAAAATGGGATTTAGTTAGAAAATTTATTTGATTTTTAGGTAAGCGTTCTTAGACTCTGACATTTCAGAATCAGCATTTGCAAGGGAATAAAAACTTCGGCACAGACGAAGATAGCTTGGCCTTCTCGTTTGATTTTTTTTCTCCAGCCTTTTTCTTTCCACTTAAACACCTACTTCAATATTGTCATCTTCCTGGGCCTGGGTCACTTTTGGCTTCCAACATTTGTGAAATCTTTTTATCTACTCCCCAGCACACACGCATTCAGTTTTACATTTAAGCTACATCATCATATGGTGCGATATGTGATATTCTCAATTTTGTACAATTTCCCCCCAGAGCTTTGGCCACACTCGCATCTTTGCTCTACCAAGAAAAAAAAAAGAAAAGCCTGAAAACAGAAAGTCGAAAAGCAGCATTCGATTACATTTCCAGTTTTTCATCTAAGATACACACCCCCCCAGAGGTGGCCAAAAGTATCAATTTATTATCTACTAGCCCAACTGCCAAAGTCGTTTAGCTTTCAGTGTTTTGATCCCTTGGGGGAGGCATAAAAAAAAAAAAAAAAAAACTAACCACAAAATGAAATGTTGTAGGCTTAGACAAAATCTCTCGCACACCCTCTGCAAACTCAACTCAATTACAGTTGCTATTGCAATTTTAAACATTCTTCCTATTCATTTGCATTCATTCGACCGCCGAAAGTCAAAAGGCTCTGCACACACACACACACACGCGCAAACACCCCACAGGCCTTCATTGAAGCAGAAGGCAAAGCTGATAAAGCATTTGAATTTTTCACAGTTGATTTAGCAAAATGCGAATGAGAATTCCACCTGTTGACTAAGCCCAAAAAAGGTAAAAGCGTAGCCAATGAGGCAAACAACAAAGAGGCAACGCTTCCCCCTTGGCAAATGAAGCATACGCCGTGTGTGCCGTGTGCCAAAAAAATAGAAAATCATTTCCAAGTTTCCTCTCACAGATAAGCGCTTAGTCTCGCTTAGTTTAATGCCAAATGTAATTAGGATAACGTTTTGCATTAAGGCCAACGAAATGGTGTAAATTTTCGATGTATAATTAAAGTAGCACTTAGACAACGTCGGGGTCACCATTTCATAATCAACTTTTGCATGAATTTTCAATTTCCCTTCAGTGCCCCGCGGGGGGGGGGGGAGCCTGGGCTAAGTGCAACGAGTGAAGTTTTCTCGCATAGTTTGAAAAATTGATTGCATAATGCGACACAACAACTGAAGTTGATGAGCAGCGACAGCAAGCGACAAAAGGGGTGTAATATATAGTAGCAGAAGAGGCGCCAGATAGCAAAGGGATGTGGGAGAGGAGAACTAGCAAGCGAAAACCATAGAGAGAGGATTGATGTTGTTGGCTGGTTTATGCGTGGAGAGAGTTAACGATAAAGAATTGAGAAATTGACAGTCTTTCTTTAATTTTCGAGTAAACTGTAAAATAATTCAAAAAAATGAAATAACTTTTAAAGCTTAAGAAGGAAAAAGACTGCGAAAAAAGAGCAATTTATGGTTGACGTGTTTACCATTTAAATTTGATTCTAAAATTTAGTCATATCTCACATCTGCAGCCATCTTGTATGACTATGTAAGTAATGTGGTATTTCAGCCAGAGATGGTGTGCGGTCACACTTGGCTAGAGATGATATGTCGTCACATCTACTCCACCCTCAGTGACTTCGTCAGACTGCGAAGGAATCGAAACTGATACTGTAAGATATGAAGGGGGCGACGGCATCCGTGACAGCGATAGCGGTGGCGACAATATTGACGGTGAAAGTGCTATGGGAACCAGTGTAGGGTTGCTTCAACAGTTTTTTGACAGGAGCTGCAAATATTAGATTCTGGCAGCAGAACTTCTGTGGCTTGGCGTTGTAGTTAAGCCGATTGTAACCTCGCGCTGTGGCCGCTACTTCGATTAGGGGTCGATAAGCAAGTTCGTCTGAGCAGGCTGAGGTTGCCTCTCGTCAGGCTGGTTATTTTGCCTCTAGTTAGGTACTTTGAGGTGCCTCTAGTCTTGAGGCCTTTAGAGGTACCTCTAGTTGAGGACTTTGATTGATCTTGGTATGAGTGCTATGACTTAAGCCTACTCAAGCAGGAAGTTATGTAGAGAAGTTGAAAATATTGAGATGATACTCCGTTTTATGGCTGTATGTTCGGCTGAGGTTGCCTCTCGTCGAGTTGGGTGTTTTGTCTCTAGTTGAGAACTTTGTAGTTCCTATGCCTCTATTTGAGGTGCCTCTAGTTGAGAATATTGAGGTGCCTCTAGTTGAGGACTTTGTGTTGCCTCTAGTTGAAGACTTTGAGTGGCCTCTAGCTGAGGACTTTGTATTGCCTTTAGGCGAAGACTTTGAGGTGCTTCTAGTTGAGCACTTTGTGTTGCCTCTAGCTGAGCACATGGTGTTGCCTTTAGGCGAAGACTTTGAGGTGCCTTTAGTTGAGCACTTTGTGTTGCCTCTAGCTGAGGACTTTGAGGTACCTCTAGCTAAGGACTTTGATGTGCCTTTAGTTGAGGACTTTGCTTGCCACGCGTTGAGTGCTATGACTGAATCAAAATCAATTAGAAAGTTACAAAGAGAAGTTGAAAATATTGAGCTGATACTCCCTTTTACGTCGGTCTAATGTTTGTTCGCTGTCAGAGGTCGCCTGTACAGTAGACAGCTATTTAAGTTTCCCTGCGTGATGTTGCAGCTATTGGGATTGAGTATGCGGCAATAAACTGGCCGGTGCGAGCATATAGCTCTCAAACTGAATGTTGGGATTGAACACATATTAGTGCGGGATCGAATACATGCTGGCGCAGGTCGGTAGACATCATGTGGCGTGAGCTGCAGGGCCTGGACTGTATTGACTCTCCATAGAAGGATGGCGGAATGGCTGATGAAAACCGACTATATTAGGGCCTGGAGCATGGGCTGCAACAGGTGTGTGGAAGGGTTATGTGCTATGGATCTAGGACTGACCCTTGTGGTACTCCTCCCGTCACGGCATAGCGCACAGGGCGATGGTCTGTCTCATATATGAGAACTCGATTTTGGAAAAAGTCCTGCACCATTTTTTGGCCATGTTGAACGCATTCCTTATGTCCAGCGTGTGTGTGAGTGAATGTACATGTGTGTGTGTTGGCGTTTGTGTGTTGGACTGCTGCATTATGTTGTTGTTGTTGTTGTTGTCGCGCGTCAACTATTCCACAAGAACTCGCAATGGAGTTATGTTTGCCATCTATTCTATTGCCATCTACAAACATTGTTCAAAGCAAACTAAAGTCGTCCAAATGTATGTTACAGGCTAAAGGGAACATTTCCGACCATATAAAGTATATATATATATTCTAAATCAGCATTAACAGCCGAGTCAATATATGTCCGCCTGTCCGACCTCTCGTCTGTCTGTTTTAACACCTAGATCTTAGAGACTACAAGAGCTAGAGCAACCGAATTTGAAATGTAGACTCCTATTGCTTGCCGCCCCCACCATATAAGAAGGTTGACTAACTCCCATAATTTATAAGCCATCGATCTCTGCTTCGAAACTCACATTTATAAACACAACTTTCATAATTTCTGAAATTTTCATACAGATCGGTTAACAAAAAGTGGAATGATAAGAATATCACATTTGTCATATATTTGGGCTTGGGGCCGATTAATAGAAATGTGTTGCCTACTTTTTGGCTTTAACTTAAGAGCCACAAATTGATGAAGAATATTGAGCTTTGAGTATCGATTACTGAGTATCGAATTCAGAGCTAAGAGCACTCAGTAACGAGTACTGTATATTGAGATTCGCTCGTACCGGTCGTCCCAAGACACCCAATCACTGAGTAGCAAGTTCTGAGTAACGTTTACACAGTAACTGAGTACTGAGTACTGATTATAGAGTACCAAGTACTAAGTATCTAGTACTGAGTATAGTGAACTAAGTATCTAGCTCTAAGTATCAAGTACTGAAAATCGATTTCTGAATATCGAGTACTGAGTCAAACTCGAAATGAAAAAAATTGAAAATGTTCAACTTTTTCAAAACAAAAAAAAATTGTGAAAAATGTCCAAATCTAAATTTTTAAATATTTGACCAATTCCCAACTTATTCTCCTGCCATTTCTTCCCGTCTTCCTACCTGCCTTGTTGTGCATACATCAGAATTTATGCTAATCTCTAGCAATTTGTCAATTGCTCGACAAATGCGATGCAAAATCTATTTACGACAAACAAACTCAAAACAGAAACAACAACAAACAATTTGTGCTGAACAACAAAGCAAGCAAATCGTACTCTCCCCACCTGTACCATCCCCAGTTCCCATCAACTCCAAAAACAAACACCAAACTGCTCTGTCTGTGCTCCACTTGAAAAGCTAAAGTAAATTTCACACGAATTTCATTACGTGGCGGCAGCTAACAAACAGGGACCGGATGTGATGGCAGACGCCACCACTTCCTGGTTTCGCCTCTCCCCCAAATCGAAATACCAAGAGGTAAAAACTGACAAAGACATTTGCCAATGGCGGTGTGAAAAATTGTGACGAAAATTGTTGGTTGGTTGGCAAAACGTAAAAGTAAAAGCAATTGTCAGGCTAATCAAATAGTTGAACAGATTGCATTTTAACGCTTCATTAGTTTTGACGCAAGTTGCGTTACGTGGTGCGGCAAGGACACGCGAATGCGAAGGACTCTCTGCACAGAAATTGATATAAATGCGCACTTTGAAAGTCATTTGCAGGCAAATAGTCGCAGCGGGAACTTATCCAGCGGATAAATGCGTTGTATTTTTCTTAATTTTTGTTGTTTTTTTCTTGGTTGCAGAGCAAGATTTTCCGCACTGTTATTTTTGCCTTGGGCTTCCTGTCGCAATTGTTGCTTCTCGCGTTTTCCTTTAAGTTCATTCGTGACATTTATTTGCGGTTTTTCAAAGTAAGTGAGAAGACTTTTTCTTTTTTTTCAAGTACGTGCAACTTGTTTAAGTTTGCAACCCCCCCCGAGCCCCACTTTGGCTTTGTGGCACCTTTCGCTTTTTTTTTTTTTTTTGGTTTTTTGGGTCTTGGGCGGTTCAATGCACGCTCTGAACTCTTTTTCCTTATTTTTGTTTTGTTTGGGAAAGTAAATTCATAACGAACAATGAATTGGCAAAAATTTTATTATATGCACTCACCCAGTAAAGGCAACTCCATATTTAGATGATGAATGGTTTGATTTTCAGCCAGTAATTTTCTATCGAGTCTCTGCAGTTTTATATAATCGTGGTTTAAGTGGCGGGAGAAGGGGGATAAACGGCATTTATTTTGGTCACTTGAGACCTGTCATTATCAGAGATTATTAAATATTGATTTACAGAGTTTGGGAAATTTGCTGAATTTGCTTGAGCCAAAGGAAATAAATTGTAAATGCTTAATATATTTTAGGAACATTTTAAATTTCAGAAACTAAAAAGTCATTGATCAAACGCCAATTTTCAAGTTAGAATTATTGGGCAATCGATTATACTTATAGAGTAAATGGGTTTAAGTGTAGTGAACTTTCTTTCGAAATGGTCCGAATACATTGATTTTACTTTGTAACTTTTAAGCTATAGCTAACTAATGTTGTAAACTTCTTAGAACTTACCCAAGTTGAAATTGTGCTTAAAGTCATAATTTCGGCACCAACTGATTGATCAAGACATTTAGAGAGAATCGGCTGTATTACCATTTAATACATTTGGAACTCCTACTTAAGTTTCTGATTTGCAACAATTTCACACTAGGAGCAAGCGTGCTCTATGGACCAAGATACTTCCGCTCCCGGCTTACTTCAGCTTCTTTAATCGATATTAAATTGATTAGGCAGCCTTTATACTTATCATATTTCTCTAAAGAGTCGGCTGTCAAAATTCTCTAAAGAGAAACTCTTTAAAAGAAGCTATGATTAGCTTTTACAGTTTTAACAACAGAGAATCTTGAACTAGATGTTGTGAGCTAGTTCAACGGATTCAATAAAAATCATGTTACTTTTCATTTTGAACATTTTACATTTCGACACACGAGAGCAATAACATTTTGAACACTGTAACTACAAATTCCTTCCCTTTAATAGTTGATAATTGTCGACGGGTAAAAAGGACGCTTAGGTCAATATTTCCAAAAATATTGCGAATTTTTGAAAAATTGGACTATCATGAAGATTTAATAGTTAGCAAATGTCGAAGGGTAAATATGCGGTGTGGGCCAATAAGTCTGAAAAAATCGCGCAATTTGCAAAATTTGTATAATGAGTTTAGATGGTCATAAAGACGGGTAAAATATTCAGGTAAATAAAGGGTGTACATCGAAATTGCAATGCATAAGCGCAATCCACAGTTAACGGATTCCCATGGTAATAAGACAGCTAAATACTTAAGAAACTGCAGAACTACATAACTACACCCAGCGCCACAAAAAAAGCTGCAGTCTAAATATTTACATACTTGTATGTTTTCTTGCTTGGGGTTTCTATAAATGTTTTCCGAATTGCCCAATTATTTTTTTTTACTGATTATTGGAATATTTTTAAATAAAAGTGCATAGCAATTTTTATTTTATGAATGTTAGTTTTTTAGAAAAAGGTTTTTTTCCAGACCCATATTAATTTTGGTGACTTTTCGTAATTATGACAACTTTAAGAAAAAAAATTATAATAATTATAATAGTGCATATACTCAACAAATAATGATTTTTTTTCCAAAAGTATACTTAATTTGCTCTAATCTAATATATATTTTGTATCAAATTAATGTTAATGTTTTTTTTTTAATTTAAATTAGTACTTTGTGGTACCCCCTTTTGCTTTAATTACACATTTTACCCTATTGGGCATCGAATTGTACAAAGCGCTTAAATATTCCTCAGTGATATCCTCGAACCATACTTTTTCTACCATGGTTTTAGGCTTACTTTTTTTTATTTTCGCAGCCATAAGGGCCCAGACATTCTCTATTGGGTTGAGGTCAGGGCTGTTTCCGGTCCAATTCAGGAACTTAATGCCCTTCAAAATTGTTATCTTCGTTAAGAAGAAGGTCAAAATTAATTGATTAAGTTGTTTTAATAACAAAAGCTCACTGAATTACTTTCAGATCGAACCCGATGGCAAGGTGCAGTATCATCTTGAAAAATAGGATCTTCTTTCTCACTTATTGCCTTAATGCTAGGCACAACTCCACTTAAAATTATATCTTTATATTTTTCCGCGTTCACCATACCCTGAATCATTAAAATTGATTCAGTTTTATATTTAGATATGCATCCCCATATCATAATGTATGGTGAATGCTTAACGGTTCGCACACAGCAATTTTCCAAATATAGTTCGCCCTTTCTACGGCGCACCTTGCAAGAGAGATTGAATTTGGACTCATCCGAAAATAGGACTCGTGACCATTCGGAATCACTCCAATCACGCCCAGTTTAGCCGATTTTCCTTCATTCTTTTATTTAGGAGTGGCTTTTTTGCAGGTGTCCTTGCCATTAAACCCACTTCATTTAAACGACGTTGAATTGATCGGGTCGAAACATCCTTTGCAAATTGTTGCCGTACCTTAGATGCTATCTCAGCTGCATTTTTAAAGCGATCCTGCAGGCTCGTTTTCATGATAATTCGATCTTCTCGCGCTGTGGTGCATTTTTTCATTCCCGATCCTTGCTTCCTTTCCACTTCACCTGTCTAACGATATTTTTTTTTAAAATCGACGCACTGAACTTTCATTACAACCTGTCTGAGCTGCTATTTGACGATTTGGTACATTTTGTTCAGATAATAAAATAATTCTCTCCTTCTCCCGAATACTGAACTGCTTTCCTTTAGGCATACTTTTATAGGTGTCTTCAAAAATAAAATTCTAGAAAAAGCTATTTTGACAACTGAGCTCTTGGAATGACGAATCTATGTGAAGAATATTTAAGGAACGGCATTTAGGGAAATCCCCGCATAGTAATGGGAAATATTCATAAATTTTCGAGGTGCGGCTTTTTTTGTGGCGCTGGGTGTATGATTATGACAATACTGAGCCGCGATAAATACCATGGATAACCAATGGCAAAGTGGTCGGGCGTGGCGTACCAGTCGTATGTGTGGCGGCTGGTGCGGGAGGTAGTGGGTTCGATCCCGCCTCGGACCATCTAATAGAAAAAGTTTTTTCTTTCTTTAGAAAAAAGCTTTTACACACCCGATCACCTTCACCAGCTACTGGCGCCAGCTGTGAAGTAACTAGCCATGAAAAAGCAAAAATTCTCGAACTATTGCCGTTCGGATTCGGCGTTAAACTGTAGGTCCCTTTCTCTTGTGCGAAAAATTATAAGCACACACGCCAAGAGATTGAGAGAAGCTTGGCCCTGGCCCTCCTGGAGGTGCTGTTTGAGCCAATTTTACTTTACCAATGGCAAAGAATATAGTTAAGATCATAAAAAATGTTTTAAACCACTTTCCGTTACTGACAAACCATTAAATCGCTGAAAAATACCAAAGCCGATCAACAATTGTAATAATGCCAAACAAACTTTACTTCAAACCAAGTGAAAAAATTGCCAGCATCAATGCATAAGCGCAATTCGCAGCTAAGGGATCTCCATGGTAATAAAACAGCTAAATGCTTAAGAAACGGCTTTTCAAGACAGCAAACGATCAAACATAACAACTACCTTGCCCTGTTTATGACAATACTGAACCATAGATGACCAATTATAAAAAACATACTTCCAGTGTCTGTTTGTACAAAATTGCAAAATATACTATAAATAATAATATAATAAAATTATTGGTTACAGTGTTAAAAATATTATTGTTTTTGTGTGTCGAAATGTAAATTAACATGTTTTTAATTTGTTAACAATGTTTGCATTCGACACACACTTTATTTAAAGTGTTAACGCCTATTGTTATTTATCAGTGTTCGTTATTCTCACAAAAATTTTATAAAACACTGTTCAAAACATTTTGAACATTTCTCAACAAACAATGACAAAAACAATGCTTACTGTTTATTACATTGTTTAGAACTCGATGTAATATACATTGCGTGTAATTTACCAACCCTGGTAAAAATGGATAACAATCAAATAATCTCCTCTCAATCTCCTTCACTGAAGCAACCTGGCGTCAAACAGGTGCCAGCATAAATGGACTGGAAAGCGCTTGAAATCGATACGCGCCCACTACACAAATTACTTTAATAGCATTGGTGCAATCATCTGACAAGCAGAGGCAATCAAAAAGTTTAATATTTGACTTAATAATAAAATTTAATTAAAAATAAATAAATATTCTTCACAATTTGACCAATGAATCATTTTTTTTTTATTGTTTTTCCACTGAACAGCAAAATTTATTACTTCAATGAAGAACTCATTGATTTATAACTATTCCGATTTTGATTTTTTATTACTGGAAGAGGCTCCTTCATGAGTTTTTCCTTCTCGTCGACCCTAGGACGTTTCTCTTCCGGCTCGGAAATCGACTTTTCCGATAGTGGAGAATCTGATTCAAGACCAATCTGTAATACAAAACGATACCTATTCTATCATATATAATTATATTTATTCGGGTGGTCCATCTAGTGTTTGGAATTTGAACTATTCATAATTTGACTTTAAAAACGTCAAAAGTCATTCTGAAAGCGACTAATATTTAGTAAAAACTTCGACATTTACGAAATGGGTCGCTATTCGCTTGAAGAAAGTTGGGAAATATTAAAAACATATTTCCAAAGTGGTGAGTCCTCGACTCAAACTGTGCGAAATTTAAAAAACAAATTTAACAAAAAAAATGTTCCGAAAACTCCATTTGTGGATCAATTCGTTAAGCGAGTTTGTGAAACTGGAATGTTGGTGGATAAACCAACCCGTTTACGTACTCGTCCGGTGCGCTTGACCGAAAACATTGCTGCGGTTGCTGAAAGTGTGCGTAAACAACCATCGTCGTCAACTCGCCATCGATCTCAACAATTGAACATTTCGCGCACTTCTTTGATGTGAATTTTCCATAAAGACCTTGCCATGAAGCCATGCAAAGTTCAATTGGTGCAGCAGCTAAAGACAATTGACCATCCGAATCGTCTACAGTTTGGCCGAAGCACATTTCCACCTCGGTGGTTATGTTAATAAACAAAATTGTCGCATCTGGGGCACAGAAAATCCGCATATCGTCGTCGAGAAGCTAATGCACCCACCACGTGTCACTGATTGGTGCGGATTTTGGTCTCGAGGCATTATTGGTCCATTTTTCTTTGAAAATGAAGAAGGAGCCACCGTGAACGTGAACGGTGAATGTTAAGTGATTGGTTCTTCGAGGAAATTGAGGAAATTGGTTTCAACAAGACGGCGCTACGTGCCACACAACGCACTCCCTATCTTCGAAAATCGAATAATCAGCAAATATGGAGATGTGAATTGGCCGCCAAGAAGCTGTGATCCGACACCGTTAGACTATTGTCTTTGGGGAGCGATCAAGGACAAATGTTATGCAAACAATCCTGAAACAATTGATGAGTTGAAGAACAAGATTCGAGTTGCTATTGCTGACATACGTGCCGAAACAATTGAAAATGTTCTCAAAAATTGGGTGGATCGAATGGGCTACTGCCAAGTCAGCCGTGGTGGTCATTTGACCGAAATTGTCTATCATAAATAAATGACATGAACGAACCTTTCCAATAAATTCAACCATTAAAAAAAATATCGGGCCGTTTTTTTTATACCAAAATTAAATTTCAATTTTTAAATGGACCACCTTACTTCTTTTTTATTTTAATTTTTTCTTTCTTATTTTTTAATTTTTTTTTATTTGTATTTTGTTTCTAAATTTTCTGTCACCTTGTGTAAATTTGGCAACTTAATTTAGCCTGTGTAGATATTGTCTTAACTTATCTGTTTATGTAAGTTTGATTGCAGTTGTAATGTGTCTGATTATGAGCGAGTTGTTTTGTGATAATATAAAATATGTTTGGTGTCAAGTTTATTAAATGGGAGGTAGTTGCTAAGTTAGTATATTTGTCTGTTGGGAAGTTCCCTAGGGAAACGTTTTTTGAGGCGTCGTCTTACTCCACTTTCTGCTTTCTTTCGTATGCGCAGGAGTCTTCTGGCTAGTGTGTTGGGGAGACTTCTTAGTCTCTTCACGTAATCACCTGCCTGTTTATTGATTATGTCATCAATCTTCGGCACACTGAGGTCACTATCCAAATGTCTTGTGCACATATACCAGGGTGCTCCCGATAGTCTGCGCAAACACCTTGACTGAAGGACACAGAGCTTTCTCAGATGGGATTTCGCAGCTATTCCATATACTTGGATCCCATATCTCCAGGCAGGTGCTATGATAGCTTTGTAAATATGCACCTTATTTCGGAGTGACAGCTTGTTTCTGCTCTTTATTCTGCCATATAGTGACCTTACAAGCGCGTTGATATGGGTTCGGAATGTAGGGCGCGTGTCCAGATATATTCTGAAGTATTGATGTCCAGGTAAGTGATTGTTGTAATAGCTGATTGTTGAAGAATACGCCTGGACACTCATCATGACGAAGTGTATTAGTTACACTGACATATTTAGCTAGGTTAAGCTCCATGTTCCATCGTTTCGCCCATCTGCTGAATCGATACAAATACTGTTGAACGAAATCAGTGGCATCATAGATACTCGAGTCTCTCGCTATAATAGCTGTATCGTCAGCAAATGTTGCAACGAGTAGTGTCCTTGGACCACCTCACTTCAATCTACGATATTTTTCTTTAGGCAAAGCATAATAACAGACCGCATTGAAGAAAATTTTGTGTTAAATCTAACTTGTGCCCTTGTTAGGTGTCCATTATCGCAATATGGGGCTAACCAATTAATGCCCAAGGGGTACGCGGAGTCTTCTAATAAATGCATTTGTCTTGATATGAGCGGGTCAGTTTCACTTTTAATATTTGTACATAAAGGGCTTTACTGATATACCCTAGCATCGGGCATACTTTAGTATAGACTACGTCAGCCACATGTTTACTACAGTTCAGAATTTAGCCAAACTTGTGGTAAATGGTTACTTTTTCAAGTTAATAGTTAGCGACCTTTCTAAATTGTAGAATTTGAGTATTGCCGGCTCTAGGTCACGTAAAACACACAAATATGTTTGATGTTTTCCAATATATTTTGGTTGCTCCATCTTCAGGGACACTACAAAAACAATTTACCAATTACAATTTAACATTGATTCGATCAAAACAGTAAAGATTTTGAACATACATTATTTTGGATACTGATCTATTACACTGTGCAACACTAAAAAGTTGATAGAGTCGAGACCAAAAATTCTGAAAGGGTATGATGGTAGTACAAAAACCTTCGCTGGGTTTTAGCCTGGTTAGCTGCCGTTTTCTTTTTATCGCCTATTGAAGTTTTCAGCTTTTGATTAGGATTCGCCACTCCATAAACTATTAGGAATTTCGCGTTGACATCTTAGAGGAAGTCGTTGCTCTTGGCTTACGAAACATTCTTAATTAGCAAGTCAAAAAAGTCACATTATTATACTCAAAATTACAAAAATGTCTTAAAATCATCATGTTTTCCCCACATTTTGTACTGTCTTTCAAATTTGTCTTTAAAACTGTAACGAATTTGACTAAGCAATGCAGGAAAAAACTCAGTTTGGACTTAAATAAACAAACGATTGGAACATATCAACTTCATTCGATTGGTCCTTCGTATAGTTACGGGCCCTTAAGCATGTAGAATTGGAACCAAAACTCGAAAAATGGCAATTTTTGGTACCAATTGGCCGACACAGTCAAAAATTTCGATTGTTTTGTTTTAAATCAAGAAAATAGTAAGAAAACATAACTTAAAAACTGTAATTAAAAAAAATTTATTTTTTTCTACTTTTTTTACCGAAAATGTTAGCTTTTGGGCCTATAACTATATGAAAGAGTAACTAAATGAAGTTAGTTCGTTCTTACGGTTTGTTTATTTTGGTCTAAGCCACAACTTTGTGCTGAATTACTTAGCCAAATCTGAAACAGGTTTCAAGATGAAGTTGAAAAACTGTAGAAAAGTGGTCAAAACTTGGCTTTTTTTAGCCAACTTTTGTAATTTTGAGTATGAAGATGTAATTTTTTTGATTTGCTACAATGAAATGTTTTGTAGGTCAAACCAAGAGCAACAACTTTGCTGAAGTTTAAAAGCGAAATTTAAAATAGTTTACGAGATATGAAATCGTTAGTCCTGCTCTGCAGCTGAAAAGTTCAAAGTGCAATAAAAAGAAAACAGCTAAACAGCTAATCAAACTAAACCCAGACATGGTTTTTATACTACCATCATACACTTTTAGAATTTTTTGGTCTCGACGCTATCAACTTTTTTGAGTTAAAAAATGTGTCACAGTATTATTTGTCAGTAAGTGTCTGTATAGGTGAGCACAATTTTCCGTGTCCGTCTTGTAGTTAAGTCTCTAGTCTGTTGGTCTGTCAATTATATGTAGCATCTCTATAGTGAAGCGTTTGTTGTAGTGGTTTTCTTGCTGTAGGATTGTTGTTGCTTCAAAATTCGGCGAGTGTCCACTATCCAGTGTACAGTGTGTCCCGAGCGCCGTTTTTTGTGTGGTTGTTTGATGTCTGAGTTTGTAGTCCGATCTATGTTGGGATATCCTTGTTTTCAATTTTGATTTTGTTGTGCCAATGTACAATTTGTTGCAACTGTTTCTCCATTTCCATTGCATGGCTATTGCCATGGCTATGTCTATTTTAGACTTCGTCTTATTGAAAAAGTTTCTCATTGTGCTGTTAGGTTTGTGGGCTAGTTGTGTTGTCTTGTTTGATGAAGCAGTCTGAATGGGCGAACGGTTCTGAAAGCTTGGGAACATAAGTCAGAGACTTGTAAATTTTAGGTTGCTGTTTCCTTTTAGAAATTGGTTGGCCGTTCTTCTCAATCAGGGATTTGATAATTTTTGTTGGGAAGTCATTGTCTTTCAAAATTTGTTTGATTTCTGAAATGGTCTCCTTTTGATATATTTCATCGCTTATGTTCATCATCCGTTGTATACAGCCAGTTGTTGTATTTATCATCATGTTTTTCGGGTGTTTGGAATGGTAATTGATAATTCTGCCTGATGCTGATGGCTTTTTGTACCACCTTAGCTTAAGTTGATTTCCCTGTCTGTTAATTGTGCAGTCTAAATATGATAGTTTGCCATCCATTTCCGATTCCATGGTGAAATTTAGATTCCTGTGAAACGAGTTTAGTGCGTCAAGTGTGTTTTGAATCTCTTCCTCTTTCGTGATGGCAAACAGATCGTCTACTTTTTCATAAAACCATGTTGAGTTTTCAAAATAATTGAGCGACAAAAATGCTGTAATTGGGATAATCATTTCAAACAGCTTCGGAATGCGAAAAGCTTTGAGCTTATTCCATAGAATAGAATATCTAGACTTAAAAATTGGTCAGTCGACATTGCTTCTGACAGAAATTAGTCAGCTGTTCGCCCTTACTTACGCTCTCTTGATACATTTGGATCAGATGTTCGCTCCCACTTACGCTCTTTGGATAAATTTGGGAATATATCCGTCTCGCTCTAACCACTGTAATTTCCTACTACTATAAAGTATTGAGACGCAGCGCAAATTTCTCATTCTCCATGATTCTTCCCCTGTATATCGATACCCACATATCTATCATCAGACTTCTTCTTGCCGTTACTAAAGAGTTTACCGTTTTCTTGTCCAAGCTTAAAACAGTTTTTGCTTGAGCTGGAAATCAGACGCTTCCTATTTGAATTTGATTTTTTACGAGTCATTGCTTTGCAACCGAGTTTAATAACATACTGCTGGCAGCGGGCAGGAAGTCTAGCAAAAGTTCTATTCTAAGCTAAATATAAAAACTTTTTTTTTAATTCAGTTTTTGTTTCATGTTTTGAGCACACTTTATTATTTCAATTTTATCTGTTTCCTGTAAAAGTCCACTTTTTTTTCTCTTTTTTTTTTTCAAAATTTAAATCATAGAGGGACGCAGTGTCAAGTGCTAAAAACAATTTTAGAGGTTTAAGGTCAGCCAATGGCGCCATTGTCGTGTGAGCTCTTAACATAAGCAGACGGGCCATGTTGGCCTTGGCCGCCTTGACATACACACACACACACACACACACACACACGCACCATAAATCTAAGGTCAGAGTCATTCTGACACCTTCCTTCTGGTGGCCCTCATTCATCATGAACCTGTGTAAATATTTCATAAATAAATAATAATTTCTTTAGTCCCATTTTGTTTGTGTGTTGGGCGACTTCATTAACAGACTGCCACGCCCCTAACATTTAAAATATATCCCCCCCACTGATTCTGTTTGACTTTCAGTTTGCTGGCGGTTTTGGGTTTGCTTTAAATTATAAAGTGTTAATGGCGCTTTAATAAACCGCTAATTTGCTTGGTAATCTGACCCCCGCCAGTCAGAGATCCCTTCATATGTGTGTGTGTGTGTGTGTTTGTTGGTTGGTTAACGAACATTGCCGGTCATAAATCGCTAAAAGCTCTTCCTTTTCTTCCACCGCCAGTTATGTAAACAGGATCCGCCTTTCTCTCTCTCTCTCTCTTTCTGTTCCATTCATAGCGTTTTGTTATTTGCATTTTGCCTTCAGGCTATGTGCATTTTACAGTCAGAGAGAAAATTACGTTTAATGTTGCTTAATTATGGCCAATATGTATTTAATGAGCTTTAATTTATAGTCTTTGTGTGTTGCAATTTAATTTTAAATTCGATTTTGTGTAGGCCGATTTACAGTTAAATACACGAGATTAACATTTAAGCAACCCTTTGGATTACAAATTTAATTACATATCAAAATGCTTAATTACAGTTTAAACAGCACTGGAGTTATATAATTGGTTTCTGGTGGACGTGCTGTAACCAGGGTTGTCCTACAAATCTCTAGAGATTTTCGCATTTCAAATTAAAACTGCTTGTGAAGCTGGCGAAAGTTGAGCGACTTGAAACCGACTGCTCAAGGCCACTTACAGTTTTATTTTTTCCCTATAATCTAGTCATTTAGGGTCCTTTTAAACCAGTTGCCTAATGGATTAGAGAAATACTAAAATCGAGAAGGCCAAGCTAACTTCGTCTGTGCCGAAGTTTTAATACCCTTGCAAATGCTGTTTTTGAAATGTCAGAGTTTAAGAACGCTTAAATAAAAATCAAAAATTTTTCTAACTAAAATCCATTTTCCGACAGTTAAACATCTGATTTCAAACATATCAAATTAACAATCGCCGAGCTAAAGAACGATAAAATTGAAAGCAAAAAAGTTTTTCTCACTTTCGACGAATGGTTCCTATGACAGCTATAAAATATAGTCATCCTATGTTGACCAAAATTTGCAAATCTGTTTGAAAGCATATAATTTTAATATAAGCCGAATTTTAGGACGCTGACATCGAAAACAAAAAAGTTTTTCTCACTAAGACCCATTTATAGTAAGATATTAGCAGTGTGCAGAAAAAAGAAAACTCTGTGCAAAATTTCAGCTCGATAGCTTTAAAACTGAGAGACAAATTTGCGTAGAAACAGACAGACGGACAAAGCTCAATCGGGATCACATATTCTTCTTATACTTGCAGGCAGATCAAGTTTATTTTCAATTTTTGCCACGCCCCCTCCCGTCCCCGCAATTTGGAAAAATCGATATATCTCCCTCAGTTTTGTAGATAGATAGATTGTACCTTCTAGAGATATTTAGTAATCAAGATTATTTATCGATTTGCCGAAGAAGTAATAAAGATCGAATGAACTATACTCAAGTTATGACCAACTGAAAGCGGTGGTTCCAAATGGTCGCAGTTGTGGTGCCATCTAGTGGTTTTTGAAAACAAGTAGTGGCGCCATCTATGATGAACGATACTTAAATTATGAACAAAAGAGAGTTCGCTGCCGCATAAAGCAGCAGCGCTGCTTTCAGCTGCTCTCGGTACAGAGTATGTTATAGTCGGGCTTGACAGACTTTCTTTCTTGTGTAGGTTTCTTCACTTATGTTGCCTTGCAATTCCCTACCAGATATAGCACTTCTGATATGAGCAGGCAGTTGCTGACTTGCAGTCGATGGGCAAAGTTTACAGAAGATAGAACCAGGGGTTCTTAAAAACCTCGAAATGTGTGAGTACCGTTTTTAACGTTGAGTGTAAATAACTAATGACCTCGAGCCGGCTAAGCTTGCTAGTTTGAAAATCATTAAGATCCCATGGTGTTGTCGGAGGATTTTTCTATTGGAACCCAAAAGGGGTTTATATATCGTGCTTAAGTCAATATAGGACATTTTTGCAGCAATCATTTTTCGGCTGGAATATAGCTCAAATGTCGAGCCCAGTATCGATATTTGATAATCCCAGCAAACCAAGTTCGAAGCGCTCCAAATTATGCGTCTGAAAAGAGCCGAGCTTAAGAGCGTTTTTGGAGTAGACACATCAATTTGAGGGTTTTCGGAGCATATTCAGTGCTATCTAAGCACGAGCTCATAAAAAGAACTAAAGTTCCAGTTGGTTTTATCAGAATTGCTGCATTTCCAAAATAGTTAGAAAGTAGCAAAAATAAAAACATTCCGCGAACATTTGATATAAAAAGGTCTTGCAAGTTTGGTATTGAAGTGTGACAGCAACAAATGTCAAATCTTCTGAACTTATGACGTCCCGACTGAAGTCGAACCGGACCCCATTGTTTCACAAAATTACTTAGCTTACATTTCTAAGAGTTCTCATAATATTCCTTGAATTATCTAGTGAAAATGTGGTTTAAAAATCATATATAAATTTGGTCTTGTTTGGTCTGGTTTCTAGAACGCAAAATAAACCAAAAGTAATATTATTAAAATCCAAATGCTAACGCATATGGATGCATGTTAAAAGAAGTTAAAAACTACCTTTCAATTTTAAAGATTTTGTGTCTTTGGAACTCGTTCCAGAGAACGATTTGAAGAATAACATTAATTGACCAATGATTGTAAGGAGAGTCAGTTAGCAATCAGGCATTCTTAAAGCTGCCTTTACACTTGTCATATATCTCTAAAGAGACTCTCTGACAATAATGTAATAGCAAAGCAAATAACTTTAAATATTTTGAAAATTTTGGCTTTTTTGATGTTATTTGACAGCTTCAATTTGATAAGAGTTTCTCTCTAGAGAATTTTGACAACCGACTATTTAGAGATATATGATAAGTGTAAAGGCAGCTTTAGCAAAAAGCCAACTGATGTTTGAACCGCGAGGTTCATGAAACAGTACTGTATTGGCAACCAGATCTTTTTGGAGTACAATGCATAAGGGAACTTTTTCGGACCTTGAGCCAGCTGAACTCTCTTATTAACAATTGGAAAGGTTGCCAAATAAATTACAATACTAAATTACAAATTAATTGATTTGGTTCATTCGGCGTATCCTCATATCTCAAATATTTCGAAAATAAAGGAAAAATGCAATAACGAGCTAAAAAGTTTACCGTAAAGCAACCTTAAGGCCTCTGCGAACTTCGTTACATATTTCGTCCACGTGTGAACAGACTTAAGAAAAATTTACACCGATTTAATGGGGTGTGTCACTCTACTCGATCAGCAGTTTTCTTTTGAAGAAAATGTTAAACTTTTCTACATACAACCAATAAATATGAAAACTGTTTAGATATGATAGTCAAAAACGAGAACAAAAACGTAAGTCAGAGTCTTACAACGCTTACAAAAAAATCAAACATTTTTCTAATTAAAACCCGTTTTCCGAAAGATAACCCTTAAGATATAGTCATCCGATTTCGATCAAATTTTGCGAATCTATTCAAAAGCATATAAAATTAGTAATCAGCGAGTTTAAGGACGCTAACATTCATAAAAAAACAAACAAATTTTTTACTAAGACCCATTTTCGACCGATCGGTCCTATGGCAACCATAAGATATAGTCACCCGATGTCGATCAACTTTTTCAAATTAGTTTGAAAGTGTTTAATATTAATAATAACCGACCTTAAGAACGATTTATTTTAAAACAAAAAGTTTTTTTTACCAAGACCCATTTTTCGACCGATGGTTCCTATGGCAGCTATAAGATATAGTCATCCGATTTTGATCAAAATTTGCAAATCTGTTTGAAAGCATATAATATTAATATAAGCTGAATTAAAGGACGCTAACATTGAAAACAAAAAAGTTTTTCTCACTAAGACTCATTTTTTGACCGATGGTTCCTATGGCAGCTATAAGATATAGTCATCCGATCCGGTCGGTTCCGACATATTAGCAGTGTGCAGAAAAAAGAAGACTCTGTGCAAAATTGCAGCTCGATTGCTTTAAAACAAAGCTCATTCGAGATCTATTATGTGTAATGAAGCGGAAATCTGAGGATGGGACTCATACGAAAATGACGAAAAATTGTTAAGATTCTTTCTGAAAAAGATATATTACCTTCAAAACAATACTCAGACATATGCAATACATATGAAGACAGGCATACCTGAGATCACATAATCCAAGCGCATTTCAAATATATCAATAAAATTCTGTCACTATCAGCTGACAGGTACCCGGAAATGGTAGCTTCTGCACTGATAGCGTCGTCATCGCAGTGCTTCCAAAAATGGAAAGAACTAGCTTCGGAACATGGAGTACATCTGGACCTCGCCGAACCTAACACCTGGAGAGAGATTCAGTCCACACTACTGGCTTCAATATACAAGACAAGCGAGCCCGCAAAAGCAAGCGTCTAAGTTATGCACTTGGAGAGAATAACTATTTACTTCAATTCAACTTTTAATTAATTAAAATGCCGAAAATAAGCGATAAAAAAACACGTTTGATTCAAAAATGGCTAAAAGAATTGGAATCAAACTGTTTTGAAATACAGGAAGACAAAGTTGTCTGTCTTACTTGCAATAAAAAACGAGTGAGTACAATATATCCATAAAATAATAATATTCATATTAATAAAAGAAAATATATTTTAATTTGTTAAATCAGATTGCTTGCGATCAAAAGTTGCAATTGGAGCAACACTTAGCAACTGCGCGCCATAAACAATTAAGATGGCAGATGCCAGTTGAAGTGGAGGACGATGAAAATGGTGAATTCAGCCTTGATTGCAGCCAACATACCTTTCAATGCTTTAAATAATGAGACATTTAATGGCTTTCTTAAAAAATACATTAAGAAACAAATACCAGAAGAAAGTACATTACGGAAATCCTATCTGGACAAGTGCTATAAAAAAAAATGGATAGTATTCGTGAGGCTTTGGATGAAGGACATTCTAAATGGTGTGAAAAGAGAATTCGGTATAAAACTGCAAAAAAAACTAAAGGACGTATTGGATCGGAGCCCGGACTATGGTTCATTTGATAACCTTAATCAAATATTTTCCAATTCTGATTCGGAAATAACTGACGCGGGAAAAATTAATATGTCTGACATATTTAAATTCAAATATGCACCGCTTACATCTTGCGATGTGGAACGCAGTTTTTCGGCCTACAAACTAATTTTTTCTGAGAAACGCCAAAAATTTACAATGGAAAATTTAGAAAAATGCTTAATTGTATACTGCTACAACATTTATAATAAAAACATTTTTGAAAAATAAAATTTTCGTTCGAAGTTTACAATGTTGTTGTGCGGGAGAGGTATATTCTCAGCATCCACATGACAGGAAGGGATTAATATATAATTCCGGTGTTTCCGAACGTGTAGAAAATTTGCTGCGCTTTCGTAAATAGTCAAATGAAAATTTGACAAATTTCGCGGTTTTTGTTCTAAGTCTCTAATATACGCGTCTTCAATTGCCATCTATCCAACCTTCATAGTTATCTTAGGTCGTTAGAAAATTTTGAAAATTTCGCGATTTCCTTGACCATTTGATATACTCCTCCTATTTACCGGCAGGTTTACCCTTCTTTATGATAATCTAAATTCAAATGTGAATTTTTGTAATTTCGCGATTTTTTGACCATTTATTCCACATCTTCTTTGTTTATCCGTGTACTCTAGCCGTCCATAAAATCTTCATAAAAATCTGAAATTAATGAACAATTTAGAAATTTCCCCATATTTTAGAACTTTCAAGGCACACCTTTCATTTGCTCGGTCTACAACTGCCATTTAACCGTCTATATATGCCATCTTTATATTTTTACCAACAATCTAAGCTCAAGAATAAGAATTTTTGCAAATTTCTCAATTTTTATACATTTTTTATACAATTACATATTTTACATATTTATTACTTATTTTACATATTTATTGCATATTTTGCATATTTGTTTACATATTTTACATATGTAAAATATGCAAAATTTGCATATATTGAATATGCAGTTTCCAAGGGAAAGTGGGTTATTTAATTAGTATAAATCCAAATTTTCACCTCAATCAACCTTCATTTAAAAAAGTACATAAAATCCGATGTCTACATATAACATTGTGAATAAAACTACAATTACAGAATAACATGGTGAATAAAATTGTAAATAAATATTATAAAATAAAACTAAGAATATCATAACCGACTTGGTTGCACGAACCGTCCGTCGGCCAAGCACATTTTGCCTCACCCTGCACCCGCTTACTACGCCTGACTTCCCTGGTCTTCCTAAGATATCAGACTGTGCAACTTATTCTTCTAAGTTAAAGAGCCGCTCGTACAGCTCAGTCACTCAGTCGAAGTATCCGCACATTCGCCGAATCCCTAACTAAATTGCACAATCGCGTTACTTGTTAGGAACTGATTTTTATTAAAGTTCGGTTGTGGGTTTTTATAGTCTAAGCTTATGTACCTAATACATGAGAGAACTGTAATTCCAAATCTACTTGTCCTTATCTAATACATGTGATACATTTGTGTATTATATACTCAGTTGTTAGATTGTATTACATCTCTTTCTTGATTATCTTACTTGTCTATTTAAATATGGTGTGGTGTTGCTTTTGCTTACTAATTACAATATGTGTTTATATTTATCCTTTCTTGTAATGTATTTCCCCTCTTGCACACATGTGCTTGTAGGCGTGGGAACGGCCGTGACCATCTGGTGTTACCTCGGCTGTGGTCCCTTTCCATCGGATCATATTTTTGTAACGTCTTCTGATGTTGAGTGCGAGGGTCACATGTTTAGTTATGAACACATGTTCAGTTATGAACACAGACCGTTCAGCAGTAAGGGACTTTGACTAATGTGCCTGCTGTTCGGCATTTGTTCTAGTTCATTTGTAATGTTGTATATTATAGTATTTCCAAAAACTCTTTTCTATAAAGCATAGCATCTTTAATGTAGGATACCAGTTCCTCCCAATTCTCGTTAGTTTTATCGTCTAGGATATCATGTAGCTCCTCCTGCGTAAAATATGGTTTGCCGAGGGTCGCCCATCTTTGATCTTTAAGACTTGGACATCTTGCTAAGAAGTTCATCAAATCCTCATTTTTCCAGTATTACAGATTGGGCACGGCATGTTTACCGGTCTGTTGTATGTATTTGATGACAACGTGATAAGGTCAAGACGCGCTTTTATCACCCATAAGATTTTGCTGGTTGCCAGGTGTTTGCAATTTAAGGGCAGCTGTATGGTCAAGATATCTGTATATTCCATTTCCTATATTTGCAAAACAAGAACAGAGGTATTGGAGCTTAACTATTCACTACATAGACCTGTTGAAAATGAGCTGTGCAGCCTTTGCAACATGAGAGCACGCGAAGATGTGACTCACTTCATAGCAGTTTGTTCAATTTTAAACGAACTGAGGATTCGCTTATGGGGCAGGGCATGTGTCACATTGGAAAGGCAGTCTTAAACGGGCAATCTTAGAGTGTGTCAGTACAGCTCACGAATCCTGTTGAAAACAGTTCTTTTTTACTTTGTACGAAGTTGTTGTTACAGTTTACTTTGATTTGTGCTCTGTGCGCTGTCTGTTTGCCAACAACAAATGCGCTCCGTGCGCATAGGCCTCAGGTACCTTTGATCTAAAATGTAAAATGTTGGTCCCGGCTTGCGTCAGACTTTGATTTCGTTTAAAACTAGTTTGGAAACAGCTTTGCCAATTGAATATGGATTCGCAGAGTTTAAAACTCTTTCAAAATCTTATTTTGAACAATTTAAAATTAAAGCTTTAAAGAAGTTGCCTAGCAGATTAGAGAAATACAAATAAATCCATTTAAAACCAATAATTTGCATAGTTCACGGTCGCCTCTTTAAATGTTTATTAATAAAATGGAGCCTAAACGTTCTAACCATTGCCATTAAAACTGGTAATCAAATATTTTGCTCAATTAGCTTTTCAATGTTCAATTTAAATAATAATCTATTCTATCTTTTGTTATTCAATGCTGCAAATCAATTGCAATTGATTGTTATTAATTTCCTACAATTTGTAAACATAAAAATTTATGCTATTTGTTGTACTTTTCCGCATAAGCATTAAATGAAAAATCGTTAAAATAAAAAAAGCATAATAATGTTTTGCCCAACAGCAGCAGCAACAATCAATATATTGTAATAACAATAACAAAATGTTAGAAAATTATAGGCCGCTGCAAATGCCAAAAGTAAGTAAAATCACAAAACAAAAAAGCGATTTGTATATCTTGATTTATGTGCAAATGAAATGAAAATGTTAGAGGACGTGTTTTGGGTCGTTATCCAAAATAGATACTCGGATGCATGAAATGAAAATTATGACATATTTAATTTAATGCCATTTAGCGTGAAATTATGTCCGTTAAAATTTAATTAAATTTCTACGCTTTTCTTTTTTGCTGAATATTTCATAATTCAATTTAATTACATTTTCACAGAAATGATTTTATTTATTCAATAGTTTGACATTCACTGGCTTACCAAATTGTACGCTCATCCCATAAATTTGGTGGCGCATACTTGATATTCTGAATGGCACACAAAAGTATGCTACACAAAATATATTCCCAAATATTTCACGTATTTCTTCTCTCTATTGTTGTTGTTGTTGCTGACGTATTTTTTTTTTATCTATTTGAATTGCCAAATGGTCAATTAAAATGCAAAACAATAAAAACACTAATTTGATTTTCACTTTTGACTGCATTGTTTGAAAATTTAATACGCTTGCCAGAGTCAACACCAAAAAAATAACAGAAAAATCAATGGGCATAAAAAAAGAGTCTGACTAAAAATACCCCAACAAATGCAATTTTCCACAGAAGAGATTGAAAGAATGAAAGGAAATAAGTTGACATTAAGTTTGACAAGGAATGTGCCCAAAAAGTAAATACCTTAAATACCACACACACACACAAACTCGACCTAGCTGTGCCAAAACTTTTTAAAGCTTCAAATCAGTTCGTGTGCAGGCACACAAAATTCCTTAAAAACTCAAAAATCTATAAATATGCGCATTACCAAATTTATTGTCCAAATTGTATGCAAAACATAAAAGTTGCCAGCTATGAACATTTTTCGTAAACTACTCATAAGTAGTTAAGTGGCCAATTTATGAGGGCAAACGATAAATTGCTGTGGCATTGTGATTGCCAAACTGTAAAGCAATTTGTGGGCATCTCCTTCAAAAAAAAAAAGGGAATTCAATCAGTGTGTGTGGTTGTGTGTTTTTATGTGAAAATTCAATATAGACGCAAGTTTTAATACATTTATGAGCCTTGATGGTTGGTTAAGTGACTGGTTGACAAGTAAAAACTCGGACATTACTCAATACTTGTATTTTGTTTATTTATTTATTTGTAGAATAATAGTTAACAATTGTCTGTCAACATTAAAGGGTTACATAGTATTTAACCTGCTTGACCATCCAGATAGGAGAGTTTTTGTTTTGATATACACTGGCTCACAGCGTGGAAAGCATAAAAACAATATAATATTATTTGAATTAATATACTGAAAACATTCAGTTGACAACAAATGGTACAAGATATTATAATTCGCACATAAAACTCGAAAAAAGTCATGCAGTGCGAAATTCGTCCTACACATGCTAAGTGCAAGAGGTTGATTCGACCGCGTAACTCTTGTTGGAACAGCAAATTGGAGCAGGCTGAAAAGGTAGCCATTGATTAGCTTATGTACGAATATGACGCCCTGACAAGTCCTCCGATTCTTCAACGTTGCCAGATTTATTAGCCGTAGCCTGTCAGTATACAATATTAGTAGGCGATGAGTCTCCCAATTTAAGCCGCTCAATGCAAAAAGAAGAAATTGTTTTTGAACACTTTCTATAAGGTCTTGACACTTATCATACTGAGAGGACCAAACGCAAGAGCAATACTTTTTTTTGCTCATAACTTGTGTATCGTTCATCCGATCTTTATTATTCCTTCAGCAAATCGTAAAATAATTTTGATTACTAGATTTCTCTAGAGGGTATGAACAATCTATATTCAAAACTGTGGGAGAAATTCGAAATTGCGGGGGCGGGAGGAGGCGTGGCAAAAATTAAAAATAACCTTAATCTGCCTGCAAGTATAAGAAATATATGTCCCATACATTTCAAACCTGTTTCTCTTACCATTTCTGAGATCTCTTCGTTCATACGGACGGACGGACAGACAGACATGGTTTTATCGACTCGGCAGTTGATGCTGATCAAGAATATATATACTTTGTAGGGTTGGAAACGATTCCTTCTCTCTGTTACATACTTTTGCACAAACTTAATATACTGTTTGTACTTTTGGTAAAGTAAAAGTAAAATTGGCTCAAACAGCACCTCCAGAAGGGCCAGGGCCAAGCTTCTCTCAATCTCTTGGCGTGTGTGCTTATAATTTTTCGCACAAGAGAAAGGGACCTACAGTTTAACGCCGAATCCGAACGGCAATAGTTAGAGAATTTTTGTTTTTTCATGGCTAGTTACTTCACAGCTGGCGCCAGTAGGCTGGTGAAGGTGATCGGGTGTGTAAAAGCTAAAGAAAGAAAACACTTTTTCTATTAGATGGTCCGAGGCGGGATCGAACCCCCCCCCCCACCACCAGCCACACATACAACTGGCACGCCACGCCCGACCACATATTATTAAAGAGAGTCAAAACAAAAGTAAGCTCCTTTACAAAACGCCCCTAAAATAGTTCAAAATAGACATTCTAAGCTACTTTAATCCCAAATTACCGAAAATCTATACGGGATGGACCATTTTCGAAAACAGATTCGTGTTCAACACACGAAAATCATCTAGAATCACCACCAACCCTTCAATATACTGGAAATTGTAGCATAGTGTAATTCTAAATAACTTTTTTACACACTCTTATATAAGTATATAAGGAAATCCAATATTTTATAAGTAAAGAAAAAGATGCGTGAGTTTTACTTGGAGCTGGTTTGGCAAATTGTTGCAAAACACGAATTTGATTCAGTTTCAAATATAATACTTTGCAAGGAGCTGAGTACAAGTATAGAGCCACATTATGTCTGGTCTGTAAAATACATAGAAATATTGAGAAGTAACCGATCTTAGAGTATGATTTATGTATGTAAGCAATTAAAATATTGACTGTTTAGTTTTTATAATGTAATGAAATCTGTGACAATAATGAATAAAAGCAGAAGTGTGTTTTCCGTATTTGTAGGAGGCAATTATTTCCTTTAACTGTCACATAAACTATCAAGTAACAGAGTAAATTCTAAGTTTATCTGGCAAATAGTATAGGAGATGAGAAATCGGCCCTTAGCGATATGTTAATAAAGTGCTTGTTCGTAAAGTGGAAGTTTTTTTTACAGATAGGAAGTGTTATTTCTTTAAGTATATTCGAACAAGTCATTTTGATAAGATCAAGTTGTTATTTTAGTATTTAGACATAGAGACCAATACTTATTCAGACTTCTTAAGACTTATGTTCTTTTCTTGGCTCTTTTTTAATGAAAATGGCTCTTTTTAAATTTTTTTTTTTGGTGTATGTATTTAATATTTTCAAGCGGCAACCGTGCTTATGTGGTCGAAAAAAGAAAAAAATTGTTCCAGAGGAGGGGTCGGACATTCGAGAGATGGATTTTCCATGTAATATTTTAATTACGAAAGTATTTATCATTTCTTAATCGTTTGGATAAGTTTAATGGAAGACAAATTATTTAGTTTTAACGTAAAAGTATCGGTGAATTCCAATTTTGTGTGTATCACAGCGTCAGACTCATTTAAGGCGAAATTATGTGACCACACATCCAACACCAACTTGTAATTAGATTAACCGTCTATCGAAGTGGGACATTTTGGTATAACATATGTGAAAATATATTTTTTCTGAAAACTTTTTTTATCCTTTTTCATCGTCTAGATTGTTCAAACGACACACTGTGCAATGGTTTAGCTACTAGTTTCATATGTGTAACTAACTTAATTGAATATAACTTATATGCTAACAATTCTCATTCGATCGTACAGCGCACTGCAGCGGTAGCAGAGCCAATCAGAAACTGATTCGCTGACGTGTTAGGGCAAGAAATGGACAACCACGCTATTTCGTGATTACGATGATTAGTGTGGCCAGAGCTGCCACAGTACTCCCCCCCCTCCAGTGACCATGTGGGAACGAATGGTCTTCGAGTTTGGAGTATAGGGATGTATGCTTGTCCGGGTGAGCATCTACAGGATTTGCACAAGTCCCAATGTAGAGGAAACCTTGTGAAAAATTCTCGCCGTTATATTTTTTGTTGGTATCGCAGTTGGATCAAAGAATTGTTTTCGTTGAGTGTAGAAACTGATGAATCCGTAGTACTGAGCATGTGCACCGAGTACAGATTGGCGTTAAGGCCGTTGCTTTGAGTGGGGGCCGATAAGCAAGTTCGCCCAAGCAGGGTGGAAGTTGCCTCGCGTCGAGTACTTTCGTCTTTCGCGCGTTGTTGACTTTCGTTTGCCACTCGTTGTGGACTTCGTTTGAGATCGAGAACTTGTAGGTAGACTCAGGCTGGTATCAATTGCAATTGGCGTTGATGAAGAATGCGATTAAGATCCATTTTCAGCTGCGCGACGTACTTTCATAAGATTGAACGATCGTTTGGCAGTCTGCGTACAATGTAAGATCTGAAGATCTGAAGATCTGATCTGCGTACATGTAGTTGCAGAGTCGGCTGAGGGGAGTGTAAATCGGCGGAATTGGTGAATGATTGACTAATGTAGCGATTGTGGACATGCAGGTGCAAGGCCGGCAGGGCGCACGTAAATAGCAGGCGTGGGCAGCGGTTGGTCGACAGCAGGGTGTGGACGTGCAGGACCGGGGCGATATATAGGGTGTCGATGGACAACATGCGTGGACAGCGGTTGGTGTCATGCAAGCGAAATGAGAACGGGCACATGGTCACTAGCTAGAGTTTAGAGAGCCCGCTTACTTATGTGGAATATTTCTAGATCCGCGATATAATGTTTCTTTATCTGCAGAGCAGCAAAATAACTGTATTAAATGGTTATCAAATCTGCACACTAATTCGATTAAATTGTCAGGTGAAAAAAATCCTTATTCAAGCTGCAACAAAGTCCGAAAATGAAACAGTTCTAATAAGCAATAATCTGAAATCTATATTAAATATGTTTCTAAGACAAAAAAAAAAGTTTGCTCAGCAAGATAGACATATTGGAAAGGTGGGAAACAAATTCCACAATAATTTCAGATCTTTTTTAAAATAAGTTATTTTTTTCGACAAAGACAACCCAATTAGTTCAGATAGTTTTTACTGAAAATTTGTATCTTTAATTAGTCCAAATCCTGATGTTCACAACAATCCATCTTCATAAAATCCAACATCTAGCACAATAATTGTCCACAAGGTCACTCCATGAGCTTGTTGTGCCCCATCGTCTGTCTTTGTTACATGCAATGTAAATTAAACTAAAAAATTTTAACCCCTCACCCCTTATACGCCCCCAACGTTTTGACAGACATGCTGACATTTTTCGCATCAAATTAATGGTAAGAAAATATGCATATGCATGTCGAGTAAACGAGTATATTGTAAAAAAGCAAAATATTTACACTAGATTGGTGGGCGGGGATGGTGGCGATGGTGTGGAGGTGGTAACATGCTAACGAGTGCCACTAATAGCAAGCAGTAGCATAAAATGTTTGCTTAACAATGAAAATGCATTGGAAAACTGCGTGCGTTAGTTTCCTCCCTCCTTTTCCAGCTCACTTTATTTATTCTTTTGTATGAGTGTATGAGTGTGTGTGTGTGTGTGTGTGTGTTGCCCTAAGCTGAAATGCATGTACAAATTCCTTAGGAAGAAGAGCAGGGGCAACCTTCTAGCTGACACTTAGTTGGCAGCCAGCAGCAAAAGCATCCCTAAAACAGAAGAAGACGCAGCTCCAGCCCATTTCCGGCGCCAACTGCTGGCAGCTTTCAGGACACTCGCCTCTGGACAGACAATGATACACACCCATAACCATACCCATACCCATACCCATACTCATCCCTGACTTGGGGCAAAGTGCGTGCTTAAATATATACAAGAATTTACGTGATTTTAAATGAAAATTTTCACAGTGTCACATTAAATTAGCTGGCGAGAAAATTTTTGGCAAGCAAAAAAAAATAAGTTGGTTTACAGGTGGCAACTTGACTTTTAAAGATTTTGCTGGTAAGCACAATATAAAAGGCGTGGCTTGTGTAAAAAAAATGTAAAACAGCCTGAAGGAATGTTTCAGAAATTGTGGAAATGCTGCTGGTCAAGCTTAATTCTTTAAATGGTTAAAAAAAAGTGTGGAAACAGTTAAAACAATGTGAATTCTTACATGTGCCAAAGTAAATGCAGCGATTTTCAATTGAAATTGAAAAGTTACTACGCAAATCAAGGGCAAAATATACAGCTTTGTTACACACACAGCCCTGAAACTGAATAATGTTGAAACGTAATATAAAACTTTGTTATACATTGTTTTGATTCCTTTTTTATTGGATATGAAATATCAGGTTGATATCGAATAACTAAGGATTAGACATCGGATTTTATGTACTTTTTTAAATGAAGGTTGATTGAGTTGAAAATTTGGACTTATACTAATTTAATAACCCACTTTACATTGAAAACTGCATATTCAATATATGCAAACAAATATGCAAAAAAAAACAAAAAAAAAATGCAATAAATATGCAAAATATGTAATTGTACAAAAATTTCTAAAAACGGCGAATTTGACAAAAATACTCATTTGAGTTTAGATTATCATAAAGAATACCGTTCCGGCGGGTAAGTGGAAGGAGTAGATCAAGTGGTCAAGAAAATCGTGAAATTTGCCAAGTTTTCAAAGGACCTAAGATAACTATGAAGGTTGGATAGATGGCAATTCAAGACGCGTATATAAGAGGCTTAGACCAAAAACCGCGATATTTGTCAAAGTTTCATTTGAGTAATTACGAAAGCTCAGGCGTTGGTTAATAAGAGGCGTGGATTGAATAGGTCAAAATTTGCCAATTTTTCGTATGGCCTATTATATTATTATGAATGTTTGATGGATGGCAATGTAGACTGGTGTAGGGGTAGGAGGTGTAGATCGAACGGTTAAAAGAATTACAACATTTGCCAATTTTTCATATGACAAAAGAGTATTAAGAAGACTTAATAGGCGGCAATAGTAGATGGGTGAATATAGGAAGCAGTGTTGCCAACTTTTGCCGAGAAAAAAAAAAACCGTTTTCGGCGGGATGGAGACGTAAAAAAAGCTGTATTTTTCGACAAAAATAGCTGAAAAAAAGCTCATGGCTTTTGCTTATTATTTATGTAATTATATATTTAAAATATATTAAATATATTATCAGAGTGATGAAGTTCCTCGTCCTCATCCTTGTCGTAAGCCTCAGTTGTGCTTATTAGCTTAATGTAACTATGAAGGACCTTATAATCGACGCAGCATTTTGCATTTCGACGAATCCTGTCTGTTCTGTAACTACACATATTATATTTGTAATCTAATTTCTTAATTTCAGTTTCACTAATATCCAATATCTTATACATAATATTGAAATGGGCGTGCTCATCTCCATTATATATCTGAGTTTGGATTTTACAATATTAACCTGACTAAAGACACGCTCAAGTTCAGCGTTGGACCATGTCAAAAACAACATCTGATTACCTCCAGAGTCCTTGGAATCGATTAAATTACTTCAAAACTTTAGTTTCATCATCGTTCTTCCTTTTTGCTAAATGTATAACATTACATTGACCCTTAATTTTCCAATATCTTCTACGAAAAATACTTCCAAAATGGTAACAATGCTTTGTATTTTGGTCGTAGAATGTTGTCAACCGAAAATATGTCAATTTGTTGAAGAATGCTAAGAATGTCTGGTAAACTGAAATCAATTAAACTGCTTAATACAATGAATTTTGTGAAAATCCAAAAAGTAGATCAGTGCCTGAACTTCAGTTGCTTTATAAGATCAACTTAGAAATTTGTGCAGCTGTCTCGAATAGATTTCTCCAATTCGCTATCCATATGAAGCATGTATCTTTGAAAACAAATTTCTCAAAATCGTCTACTTGTGTTATATTTTTAAGTTAAAGTTTAGTAATGGTTACTTTGTCATATTGTGCATTTGCAATAACTGCGGTAAACTCAAGAGGTGTTAAACTCCAGGTTCTGGAGACATACTTTACGACTATTTGGTTTGAAAACTTTTAGAATTTTTGTGCACTTTGAGGTGACTGTTTCCTGAACGTTAGAGGTGGCAATTAGGGTAGACAAATGACTAACAGAGGTAGCAAGCTATCGATTTGCTTATAAGTTTTGCAAATTACTCCAAAATAAAAATAAAGCTGAAAAAACGCCAAAATCATTTTTAAAAAAGCCAGAATTCCCGCTTACCACTGTTTCTAAATTTTACCCGCAATACCGCTTTAAAAAAACGAGAGCGTAAGTTAAAGTCGGCTCTAACCGACTTCGATATACCCGTTACTCATGGAAACAAATGTTTAATAGCCTTCCTGTATGCCTGAGGTGGGTCAGCCGAAAAGTATGCAACATTTCTTTAACTCGGCTATTTATTATCCGATCTTGATGAAAATTTCAGGGCTTATAGATGTTGCGAATATAAATCTAAGTTTTGAATTTGAGATCGATATCTCAAAAATTGTGGGAGTTATTCAACATTTTCTATTGTGGGGGCGTAGGTGGGCAAAAATTTGAAAAAAAACTTGATCTGCGTGCAGACAATAGGAGTCTACATTTCAAAATTGGTTGCTCTAGCTCTTCTAATCTCTGAGATCTAGGTGTACATACAGACAGACGGACAGACGGACGGACGGACAGACGGACATGGCTATATCGACTCGGCTGTTGATGCTGATCAAGAATATCTTATATATTGTGTCTAAGTTCCAAATTATATCTATAAGAGTGTGTAAAAAAGTTATTGAGAATTACACTATGCTACAATTTCCAGTATATTGAAGGGTTGGTGGTGATTCTAGATGATTTTCGTGAGTTGAACACGAATCTGTTTTCGAAAATGGTCCATCCCTTCTAGATTTTCGGTAATTTGGGATTAAAGTAGCTTAGAATGTCTATTTTGAACTATTTTAGGGGCGTTTTGTAAAGGAGCTTACTTTTGTTTTGACTCTCTTTAATAATATGTGGTCAGTCGTGGCGTGCCAGTTGTATGTGTGGCTGCTGGTGGGGGGGGTTCGATCCCGCTTCGGACCATCTAATAGAAAAAGTTTTTTCTTTCTTTAGAAAAAAGCTTTTACACACCCGATCACCTTCACCAGCCTACTGGCGCCAGCTGTGAAGTAACTAGCCATGAAAAAGCAAAAATTCTCCCAACTATTCCCAACCTTTCTCTTGTGCGAAAAATTATAAGCACACACGCCAAGAGATTGAGAGAAGCTTGGCCCTGGCCCTCCTGGAGGTGCTGTTTGAGCCAATTTTACTTTACTCTTTAATAATATGGTACGGTACTATTTCTATTCTATTCTACGATTTTCTTAGGCGAAGACATTATACCATTTACCTAAATCGGGGTTCCCCCAGGGTTCAGCTTAAGTTTAAGATGTGTTTCAAATTTTCCGTTTCCACTAAGTGTAACTCCTAGGTACTTGTACGACGAGACTCTCTTAATCTCTGCACCGTTTATACTCCACGATTCATCTTGAGCTTTTCGGCCTCTGCCATCCCTAAAGACCAGTGCTTTTGATTTTTCCATGTTGATTTGCAGGTTCCAAGTCCAAGGCAGCGCTTCGTTTACATCGTTTATAAAGAGCGAGAACAGGAGTGGATTCATCACGCAACCCTGCTTTATTCCTGCATTATTTTCAAACCAATCTGATAGTTGTGAACCATCCCAAACGGCAGCAAAAATTTTCATCGTACATCTTGTGAAGGGCTTTTAAAAATTTTGACGAAATACTCATGTTGTTGAGCTTGTAAATTAAGCTTCTTCTATTTATTGTGTCAAATGCCGCTTTAAAGTCTATAAAGCATAAAAAAAGTTTTTTTTTTTTGGACTGCAAATAAGTGGCTGCGATCCATGACAAAATAAAGATACAATCTACTGTCGAAATATTCTTCCTAAAGCCAAACTGACTTTCGCTAAGCAAATCACGTTTGTCCAACCAAATCTCTAAGCGCTTTAAGAGTATTGAAGAGAACAGCTCCATGGCCGAGTTTAGAAAGGCTATACCTCTGTATAGTTTTTGTATAATTCAGTTTATAGCCAGGCTTTAAAAAGTTGGCCTCAAAGTAAGAAACTACCCTTAACAAAAGGAAGTAAACAAATAATTTGAATCAAACCACAATTCTATTTCAACTTAATTTTAAGGTTTCTTCGAGTGAGCCAAAACAGCCGAATCGGGTATCGTATACACATCCTTCGTGGAGTTCGTTTTCTCATCTCTCTGGGCTTCGGAGAACACTACACATTGCCTTAATAGATTCCGTTCAAAACGAAAGTATCACAATATTTGTTAAGAATTTCAAATATTTTCTTTTAAATGGCAGCCCAAACAAACTGGTACGTGTCCCAATCCCCAATAGCCCACAGCAAATTAATGTTAACTCTTTTTTCTCTTTGTGAGTTCAATTTCGTTCCCAAAATTATTTATTTACTAGCAAATCAAAACCCCAAAAACACACACACTTCAATGCACACAACACACACACAATCTATTTGTAAAGAAATGAGAAAAAAAATCAAAACAAATACACAACTAATTTTCTATACTAGAAAAACATAATTGGATTGGATGGTCAACAAGTGGAATGCTTTAAAATTCAAAGTTAAGTTTTTTAGCGTCACGCAAGTCAAAAAGTTTTCACGCCAAAAATGCATTCTCAATTAGCTAAAGCTAAAAATAAACGTTGCCTACTTAGCTGCGCTCAAGCAACAACTCAAAGAAGTATACATTAATTTAGCTAACACCCAGGCGAACACCTGTTGAAGGTGGGGAAGATTTGAAAAAAAAAAAAGTTGCTGAGTTTGGCGTGCCTGAGAAACGTTTTGTTTGTGCTAATTGTTTAACTTGAAATGTATGTGGGAGGCTTTGATTTAGTTGCAGCAAACTTAAGTGGGGCTCTGGATATCAAAGCGAGGCTACTTGAAAGTTGCAGGAAAACCTTTTAGGGGTAAACAATTGTTCAAGTTGAAGGGGAGGTCAAATGACGGCAACAGAACTGAAAGTGTTTTTTTTGGGTTCTTGCTCTATTCATTGTGCCAGACAACTACTTTAACTACTTTTTTAGTTTTCCCCAAAAACTCTCCACCCACTCACGCATCTCCACTTAACTTTTCATCCCGACGACACACATAAGTATTGTACATACCATTAAACTCATCTCCAGCCAAATAGCTTAACTTTTCCCCCTGTCGCTTTTTCGCAAATACTTTTCAAAGTTATTTAACATGAATAAGCTGGTCTGAACTCTGGAAAATGTGTCTTGTAAATCAAATTAACAAGCTGCTTAAGTGAAATTTAGTTTCAACTAGAGTTTACTTCATTAATTAGAAATCTCTGAAATATTAATGCCCACACACACACACACAACTTTTGTCGCTCGTTGCCATAATTTTAATTAGACTCAAACACGTAAAAATGTCGTTTTTAATGCAATTAAATTTTTGCCTGGCCAAAGTCCGCCTGTGGCGCAAAGTGGTGCTGTTGGTGGTGGGGGGGCAACCAACAATCTTTAAAAGCGTTGAGCAATTAATTGCGCATTAAATATATAAACTTAACTTTTTGTTAAATAATAAACTAATTCTCTTTCCTTTTCACAATAATTAAAATTAATTACGTTTTCTTCTCTCTTGTCTTTTCGTTTACACAGGTAAGTGAGTTGCACAACATTTTCCCATGCAACTAAGTATTTTCCGTACTTTTTGACACATTGCCAGCGAAATTGAGCCAGTGCCAGGAAAGTTGACTGCATTTTTCATGTTGTAATGAAGAAGAGCGGAAGGACGGAACACAAAAAAAAAATAAAGCAGAAAAAAAATCTAATTTCTTCTCTTACCTTGACACACTTCACATTCGTGTTGGCACCTTAAGGAACTTCAACTTGGACATGTGTACAGGAGGAGTGTAACTGCGCATAACAGATAAAATGAAGTTGGGTTTGAGATTTTTTCTTTTGGTTTTTTTCTTAAGAGAAATTGAATTTTAAAGAAGTACAAAAATGTAAGTAATGTGGATAAATGAATGTTTATATTTGTTTATTCGAGCGAAACTCCTGTACGTACGTTCGACTGGGGGACTAAAACTAGAAAAATTTTGTCTTTGCGGCGGGTTCTTTTGGGTATGTCTTTGTATTTGCGAAATCAGCCGCTTTTATTATTTGCCGTAGCTGCAGGTGTGTTGTGTGTGGAGAGGAATGGTGTGAGGGGGAAGTGGGGGACTGTGACTTGACAGTTACTTGACAGTGACTTGACAGTGACTCAACAGACACTTGACAGTGACTTGACAGTGACTTGATAGTGACTTGACAGTGACTTGACAGTGACTTGACAGTGACTTGACAGTGACTTGACAGTGACTTGGCAGTGACTTGGCAGTGACTTGATAGTGACTTGACAGTGACTTGACAGTCACTTGACAGTGACTTCACAGTCACTTGGCAGTGACTTGGTAGTGACTTGGTAGTGACTTGGTAGTGACTTGACAGTGACTTGAAAGTGGCTTGACAGTGGCTTGACAGTGACTTGACAGTGACTTGACAGTGACTTGACAGTGACTTGACAGTGACTTGACAGTGACTTCACAGTGACTTGACGGTGGCTTTACAGTGTCTTGACAGTAACTTAATAGTGACTTGACAGTGACTGAACAGAGACTTGACAGTGACTTGACAGTGAATTGACAGTGGCTTGACAGTGACTTGACAGTGACTTGACAGTGTCTTGACAGTGACTTAACAGTGAGGAGACAGTGAGTAGACAGTGACTTGGCAGTGACTTGACAATGTCTTGACAGTGACTTAACCCTGACTAAAGAGGGACTTAACAGTGACTGAATAGTGACTTAGCGGTGACTTAACAGCGACTTAATCGTAACTTAACAGTGACTTGAGTCATCAGTTAAATTTACAATCAGACTTATCGTTAAGGACTTCGCTTGTACCGGGCGTACCATAACACCCACTCTTGTCTTTAACAGTTATTCGGGCTAATGTTAAAGTCAAGGTGAAGGTGACGAAGAAGAAGAAGAAGAACACGAACATCAAACGGATGTGGGAAATGATTCACCACGTCTGGAATTTTACTAATTTGATTCAAAAATTTGTAAAAATTAAACAGCCATGCTCACAATTTCACTTTCGCCAAAGTTTTTGCGATTTGGAGACCAAAATTCTTCGTAAAACCGGTTTCAAATCGCAAAACTTTTGCGAAAGTGAATGTGGAAGCATGGTTGATAATTCCCATTTTGACCTATTTTTAGACGCGTTTTTTTTGGTGAAACCTAAACTTTAATTTTTACTCCCTTTGACATTATCTTAAATTCCCATTTCTTAACTTTAAAACGAACTATCCCCTCATGAAACACTTGATTAAAGAAATGCACTGCAAGAATCTTTAAATTAACAATACTGAAGAATTTTATACGAAACACGAAGAAGGTTACGGCACTTATTTCGTGCGTTGTACTAAAAAAACAGTTGAGAACTTTGATTTGTTTGAAGAAAAGTTTATTTATGTATCTTCCTACTTTAATAAAAGCACATGGAGCAGTCGGAAAAGTGACAACTGTCGTGTTAGAAGCTTTGTAAGTTGCTGCTTTGTGTTGAAATTTTATTTTGTGTTGAATGGTAAGAGGTTATTAAAAACAAACCTCATATCTCCCACTATATGTAGGTAGAACGTTCAGACTTAGTCTAGTTCAGACTAGTTATATATAGTTTTCAGCATTATTTATCAATGCGTCAAGTTTGGAAACGATCGTATAAACAGTAGCCTAGTTATAAGCAAATCAAAAATACATTGGGCAGTACTTTACACAGTTTGTAGCCTCAATTAAAAGTTATTAGTTTTATACAAAATGGAACAAGTACAGAGTACATTGCGGACGGGCTTAAGCGACTTTCTTCCTAGCAAAAGTCAAAAACAATACTTTCTTACTTCTTTAAGGCAAGGAACAATCGTTCATTCATTGTCTGATATCAAAATCTGTATTCAATATTTGTATTAAAAATATAATATATTTGATGTAAGCCAACTTCTCTCCTTAACAAACTTGCTCATTCCAACTTGGCTTGGCATATGGACTTATGTCAAACAATTTCTAATATACCTAAGCGGATGCTAAGCCCACACACACTCACACACACACACACACACACCCACACAACACCTCAAAACGAGGAAAGCAAGAATCCCATTCACCTGTCCCTGAGCTTTTTTCCATCCATTTCTCGGTGTCGGAGGCACGTCATTCTCTTTCTCGTTCTCATCGCGTGCCTGCATGCAATTTGTAAGATAGAAAACTGCACTAAACAAAAGGAAGAGCTGCACGTCCGTCCACGCCCGTCCACAGGCCAGGTCCCAATCCCAATGTCTTTTGTGCATTGCTCGTTTTGTCATGCCATTTTGCCATTTCCGTACCAAACAAAAGTCAACTAAATCTCTTGTCACTGCGCTTCCTAGGCCCTCACACTCTGTCGCTTGGTCGCTGGCTTTGGTCAATGGGTGGGTGTAGTAAAAAAAAAATGCAGGTTTAGTTAGGACACAAAAGTGCTTTAGGACCTTGAAGCGACTATAAACTTTTTTTTTATTTTTATTTTTGGAAAAACAGAATTTCATATATGAAATAAAAGTTTGGCCATTTGCTAAAAATAGAAAACGATTTAAAGTAGCTTTAAGGGAGTTGACGACATTGCAACTAAATGGAAAGACCTTTTGATAGGCTCTGATGTTTACCGAGGACAACATTTTGAGAACAGCTGCTGCATTTGGTTTATTAAAAAAAAAAGTAACAGAAATGGGAAAAGCGAATCTATCAATACTCTTCGAAAACTGAAATTTTACTCAACTTGCGTGAGACTACACTATGTCGAGCTATGTCCTTTATGTACCGCCTGCTATGCTCAGGTATCACCAACCATGTCTAACAGATTCTGAGGTCGAAACGCCATCGTCGAACACTATCAGCCAGGCTTTCTTTTTCACTTTGGCAATTTCAAACCTGTTTTTGGACCAAATTAATACTCAAAATCGCAAAATGTTTGCGAAAGCGAAAATGCAAGCATAGCTGGTTGTCTTTTTTCGAATCATTTTGATTTCTTTTTATATATTTTGGGACCCATATATAAAGCACTTTAGATACATTCGACAAGGGTTCGTCAACGGACACAAAGACGAACTATTTTTTAATAAGAAAGTTTCAAATTTTTGCCACGCCACACATTTAAATACTCCATATCCTTATTCTCTAAAATTTTTATAAAAATCGGATGATAAATATCGGAGTTATAAAAAATGTGGCATACTTTTTGCCTTTTCTTTAAGGAATAAAACTTTTGTCATATATTTTAGGGGTCAGCATGCGGTTTCGGCTAACATTGCGTTAAAATGTTAACATAAATGTTCATAAACTAAGTTTATCCCATTGCCACCCCAAAAACGACCCAGTTCCGAGGTATTAAGTAGGCAACTGATATTATACAATGCTACGTAAGTGGCAAGAACGATTGCTAATAATGAGAACTTGAACTTGCTAATCGCCAGGTACTTGGAAAAAATCATAATGTGAGCCTCACAAAGCTCGGCAATGCAATTATTGAGGAGAAAAGAATAAATACACCATCATCAAAGTCAATGCTTGCTTTCCAACGTCATTTGCGACATGGGAATGATAGAAGGAATGGGAGATGGAATGCCAGATACTCTTCGACTTGAAAGAGGCCTTATAAAAGGCAGCAAACAGATTCACATTTGATGACAACGAACCAAAGCTCATACTAGTTGGAATGGAGGTGTTGATCATTTTATACCCTCGTAGAGGGAACATTAATATTATACAGATATTTGTAGAAGGAAGCATATCCGACCACATCTATACTTATAAATCTGTAGGCCCGACTGACTGAGTGACTGACTGACAGATAATCAACGCACAGCTTATACCGCTTACCCTAGGGATCTAAGATTTGGCATAGACCTTCGTTTAGTTTTGTAGGCGCTATCTTAAAAAGAAGATTTGTAAAATTTGGCACAGGAGAAGTGAAAGTGCCATAAAAAAAGTTTCCCGCTGGTTTATGCCTGTTTGTGTATGTGTGTTAAGTGTTTTTTGTACAAAGTCAAAACGAGAGAGAGTGAGAGAGTGACCGTGAGAGAGGGGGAGCTGGAGAGTGAGACCGAGAGCAAAAGTCACACACAGAAATGTAGGATGTGTGTGTGTGTACAACAAAAAACCACGCACACTCACACAAATTCGGTAGAGCGTGTTGAGCAAAGAGAGAGGGGCGGTGAAGAAAGAGTAAAGAAGGTGAAGGTGGAAAAGGGGAAAAAGAGTGAGGGAGGGAGCGTGAGCAAACGCAAACGTCACACACAGAAAGGTAGGATGTGTGTGTGTACAACAAAAAAACGGCTGGGGGTCAGTCACTCTATTTTCATCAACCCAGCGTTGCTCTTTGTACGGTGATGCGTCGTGCCGCCTGTCAAATTATAACATGGGCTGAACGCTAAACAGAGAGAGAGAGAGAGAGAGAGAGAAGGCGTACGCTCTAATTTTTTTCCGTGAGAAAGTGTGTGCAAAGAATAGGAAAGGATTAAAAAAAAAGGTATATCAATCCTTGAACACCCTTTCAGCAAAATATTTCACAGCATGCCAGTGGAATGTCGCATTGGGTCGAACGAGAGTCGGTTATGTCGCTTCTCTGCATGGCATTGCGTCGACCTAGCGTGCTTGGAGAGCCGTTAACGTATTGAGCGGACATCACCTTGAAAAATACGTCAGTCAAGCGTCAACGACAGTCGCAAAATCGTCGACGGAACGTTGATACAGCGTGGGTCGGCCGTACTAGAGTGCAGTTACAGATTTATATACATACACTGCTCGCCACTTGAATAGGACACCCTGTATGCTCTCTTTAAAACTGCTCGTAACTCGAAAACGAAATGGTAGAATAACGGTATTTTTTGCATATTATCTTTGTGCAAGCATTCTTCTCCCAGTTTCCATTCTATTCCAAGTTTTGGAATAGAACCGTTATAAAGTTGTTTGCATTTTATGTGAGCATTCGCAAAAATTCAATGTAATTTTTGCGCCACTTGAATAGAACATGCCTTTTATTTGGTCGGTATCGTTGACACGTGCACACAAATTTTGGTTTACTTAAACTTTTTGCTTTAATTGAAGTGTATATAAAATTAAAAAAAATTAAAATGGGGCGTGGCACTTCATTATCTGAGTCGGAGAAACGAAAAATCCAAGCTTACAAGGATACTGGCCTTTCTATTGCCAAAATAGCAAAAAAATTCGACAGGAGCCGTCACGCCATAACAAATTTTTTAATAAATGAGGCTAATTATGGTAAAAACATGAAGGGCCGCACCCTCAGTGTGCTTACCATCGCGGAGAAGCGACTTATATTGAGAGAAGCTTCCAATTCGGACGACTCTTTGGCCAAGATAAGGGAAAAATGCAACGTTAAAGCAAGTTTGACAACCATGCGTCGTGTTATTAATAATGCTACACACCTGAAGAGACTAAAAATCAAGAAGAAGCCACCTCTTAACCCGGCTCGGAAGTTACAACGCCTTGATTTCGCGCGCGCACATGTCACCTGGACTTCGGAGTGGCAACGTGTTGTCTTTTCGGACGAAAAAAAGTTTAATTTGGAGGGCCCCGATGGCTACAGCTACTATTTTTATGATCTTCGAAAAGAACCACACCATCTTGATAAGTTGCACAGCAGTGCTGGAGGTATTATGGTATGGGGGGCCATTTCCTATTATGGCACCTGTGAGCTTAAATTTATTCCAACCACCATGAATGCGTTGTGTTATAATGGTATATTGAAAGAGGCCTTTCCACACTTCCAAACTCTTTTTGCAAATCTATAATGGATTTATCAACATGATAATGCCCCTATACATACGGCCCGGATTGTTAAATCGTATATAGCGAGCCAAAACGTGGAGTTATTAAACTGGCCACCCTATTCACCGGACTTGAATATCATTGAGAATGTGTGGGGATGGCTAACACGTGAAGTATATGGATCAGGTCAGAAATATTCGAGCGTTCCCGAACTAATTGTAGCTATCCAATTAGCATGGGGCTCGATATCGTTGAATTATTTAGGAAAATTGTATGCATCCCTTCCAGACCGAATGTGTGAGGTTTTGGAGAAAAAAGGAGGCTCAACACACTATTAAAAACTTTTTTTGGTTTAAAAACATGCTAGTAATTTCTTATTTAAGTAATATTGTTATTTGAAAAGGATTGAAATATTCTTAAATGGTTTTTAGATAAAGTGTCCTATTCAAGAGGTGCAAAATGAAGACTCCAAAATTTGTTAATTATTGGGTAACAATGTTTTTTGTATACTTACAACTTTTGAATAATTTTGTAATTTTCGTCTAATTACTACATTTAAATGAACTTTATAAGAAAACAAAAATTATTTTCATAGATGGCTTGGTTTAGCAGCAATTAACTATAGAAAACCGACTTTAGAGGTGTCCTATTCAAGTGGCGAGCAGTGTATATATCATAGCTGTTAAATTTGGATTACGATTAGTAATCAATTAGATTATATATTAAAAAAAAATTGTAATGATTATATAATCCAATAGTTCAAAACATTTGATTACTAATTGATTACAATTATAAATAATCAAAAATAAACGGGATTATTGACGATTATCAAAAAATAATTAAAAATAATCTAAAAAATAGTTCGACCACTTTTAAAGATAATTTTTAATTAATTTTGATTATTTTCAAAAAAATACATAGCCAGATTTGTGGCCCCCAATGCTATTAATTTGTTAAGTATGCAGTTTTGAAGTACATCATCAGACAGACATTTAGCAATTTTTTTTATACTTCTAGTACCAACCCTGCATTTTTAACAGCGATTTTCACAACTCTTTTTTGTGCCATTTATCCATTAAAAAATTCCATTTTTTTTTTTTGTCAGCCAAGCTCTTTACATATCATTATGTTATGAAATTTTGGGTTCATTTATAGCAACGTGGCATAACAAATAAAATATTTTTGAGTTTTCTGTTTGGCCTAACAGGGATTTTACCAGACACTTCGTTTCGATAAAGTATGGCATAACTCAAAATAATGGATTTTGTGAAAACTGCTCAGAGAAAATTGTTCTTTTATTATACCCTTGCCAAAGGGTATTATAATTTTGCCCAGAAGTTTGCAACGCATAGAAATATTCATTTCCGACCCCATAAACTATAAATATTCTTGATCAGGGCGACGAGCTGAGTCGATTGAGCTTTGTCCGTCCGTCTGTCTGTCTGTCTAGGTCTGACGACCGCTGTGTATAACCAGTGAATGATATCCAGTTGCAGTCCCCCATCTTGTACCGAAAGTCTTTTTGCAGGCATAATATGCGCCCAATACCTTCCTCATTCTTTCCTCGGAGTTTCTCTTCCATTAGAGTTTCGAGTACAGAATGGCACATAGATACTTGGCCTCCTTGACTATGATGAGCCGCGTTCCCCCCAAGGGATGGGGGTGTGAACTCAGGGATCTTGTATTTCCTAGTGAACAGCACCTTTCTGTTTTGCCCACCAAATTGTTTTAGCAAGAGCAGATTTCAATAGTTCACTTATTGTGGATAACAACTTACCCGTTACCAATAAAACCAGGTCATCTGCGTAAGCTGTCACCCTGCAACCGCTGTACTCCCTGGTAAGCAGAAGTTTGTTGAGAACCAAGTTCCAAAGAAGTGGGGAAATGACTCCCCCCCCACCTGCGGAGTGCCTTTCATTGATCTTCTTATGTTGCTTGCACAGACACCTCCCATAACTCAATTTTTTTACTAAAAAAAGTTAGTTTTCTACGTTTGACATTGTAAACATCATTTATTTTGAGGAAATCTAAATTGTCCTCTTTAACTCTTACTGCAACATCTTTGTTGAATTTTTTTTGATTTTAAAATCATCTCCAAAAAAGATTACATGACAAACTCTAAACATTTTAAACTAAACGGTAAAATTTAGGTAAATAGGAAAGGTGTAACATGTAACATGGTGGATTGTCGAGATTAACTAGTTCTGGATAATAATATAAGCAGCATCTAATTTGGTTTCGTTTTCTTCATCTTGGCAGCCACATTCACGCGATTCTTCTCTAGCTTAGCAGCTGGTTTCGTGAGTGTTTTATTTTCCGGCTTTGGCTCGGGCTTCTTGAGTGATTTCGGATCTGCTTCCTCCTCTTCCTCTCTCTCCATGTTTTGAACTTCCTCCATCATTTTGGTGAATGTGATGGGCATTAGTAAATACCGGTCTATTCACAGGCATTTTAGTTAATGTCAACCTATTCGTCTGATTACTTACCATTGAATTTTTGAATATAGCCCATAGCGTTTCCCACTTCCAACGTCTGTTTAACCGGCTCCTTGAGGTCGGCCTGGCTTAGATCAGTATGCTTTGCAATGGTGAGTATTATCTCACGTAAAGTGCTCGGTGTCTTCAGCACCTGCAGGGCGTGAACCACGATGGCGCCATTATAGTTCGGCATTATAGTTCGTGTTTGATATTTTAAGAGTAAGTATTGTATGGGTGCAAAATTGTTACTAAAAAACCGATACAAATACACTAAGGTGTTACACTATGAAAATCTGAGTTTATACTGAAATGTTAAACTATCAAAGTTTGGGTTTATACTGAAATGTATTTGACAAAGGGGCAAGTGATTGCTGGGATTTGATATTTTTGATATTTATAAAATGTTTTTGTTTTTTTGGTATTTATATAGACTGATATTAACAAATGAGCTGCGAGGTAGAGGGCTAAACGTGAATCTGCTATTAGAAGTTTGAGCTTAATTTTGAACATTTTAAATTCACGTTTTGTGTGGAGGAAGCCTTCATTGTTTTGCACATTTTCGTAGACTTAAAATTAATTATACGGAAGTCTTTGAACAATTGTAAGGTATTTTTATACCCTTGCCAAAGGGTATTATAATTTTGCCCAGAAGTTTGCAACGCATAGAAATATTCATTGCCGACCCCATAAACTATATATAATATATTCTTGATCAGGGCGACGAGCTAAGTCGATTGAGCTTTGTCCGTCCGTCTGTCTGTTTCTACGCAAACTAGTCTCTCAGTTTTATAGCTATCGAGCTGAAATTTAGCACAGAATCTACTTTTTACTTCACGCTGCTAATATGTCGGAACCGACCGGATCGGATGACTATATCTTATAGCTGCCATAGGAACCATCGGTCAAAAAATGGGTCTTAGTTAGAAAAACTTTTTTGTTTTCAATGCTAGAGTCATAAAACTCAGCCATAATTAATATTATATGTTTTCAAACAGATTTGCACATTTTGGTCAAAATCGGATGACTATAACATATAGCTGCCATAGGACCGATCGGTTGGAAAATGGGTCTTAGTGAAAAAAACTTTTTTGTTTTCAAGTAAATCGTTCTTAAAGTCGGTGACTCTTAATATTAAACGCTTTCAAACTAATTTGAAAAAGTTGATCGACATCGGGTGACTATATCTTATGGTTGCCATAGGACCGATCGGTCGGAAAATGTGTCTTAGTGAGAAAAACTTTTCTGTTTTAAATTTTATCTTTCTTCAACTCCACGATTGTTAATTTGATATGTTTTCAAAAAGATTCACGAAATTTGGTCGAAATCAGATGTTTATCTTTCGGAAAATGGGTTTTAGTTAAAATTTTTTTTAGATTTTTATATAAGCGTTCTTAAACTCTGACATTTCAAAAACAGCATTTGCAAGTGTATAAAAACTTCGGCACAGACGAAGTTAGCTTGGCCTTCTCGTTCTTTTAGTTTCGAGTTAATCTAATCAAAATTGTTTATCAAATGCTCAATAAAAAAATTCGAAAAGAAGATGTTTTAACTGAAAACTGAGATGAAAGATTGAGCTTTGTCCCTCCCTCTGTCTGTTTCTACGCAAACTAGTCCGTCAGTTTTTAAACTATCAAGCTGAACAGAGTTTTCTTATGACTGCACGCTGCTAATATGTTGGAACCGCCAGGATCAGATGACTACATCCTGTTGCTGCCATAGTAATGATCGGTCGGAAAATGGGCTTTATGGGTTTAACTTGCGCATTTTGGTAGAAATTGCTAACCGTTGCAGCGAGCTTTTCAAGAGTAATAAAATTTCGGCACAGACAAATTTATCTTTGCTTTCTCGTTGCATTTGTCAAGAGCAGATCCAACTGTCTTAGAACTATTATTGGTCGTTAGCTATCGCTCGTCAAACTAACATCAAATTTAATAAATAAAAACGATTTCGGTATATTGGAACAGTCGCGCAATTACAAAAAGTTGTGTTCGTAAAGTTGCCTTATGTAAAGTGCGTGCGTGCGTATAGTGTGTTTGAGTTTTTGGTTGCCAAATTAGCATTAAATTACGAATCTCGTTTTTTGCTCTGTCGGTTATTTTTGAGATTGGCATAACTCACAAGTGCAACTGGTAAACGGGAGCTAATGTAGTTTAAGCCATCGAGAAATACCTGAGATTTCTCACCGACACAACTTTTAAAATTCTGAAAGAATTACAGAAATTGTATCTTGGAATGAGAATTGGACGTGTAAAAAACGAAAAAGTAACCTCAACCAGAAGTCTTAAATATAAAGTGTTAAAAATTATCTGAAGTGTAAAAAAAAATCTGAAAAATTATTCTGGGAAAGAGCTTTAATGCCAGCTCTGACCAAACAAAAAATGTGGAATTTTTCAATGGATAAATGGCCCGAAAAGACGTGATTGAAACGATAAAAATCGATGTTAAAAATGCAGGGTTGGTACTAGAAGTATTAAAAAAAATCGCTAAATGTCTTTCTGTTGCTGTACTTTAAAAATGCTTACAAAAAAAATAGTTAAATATCTAATCATTACGATTAGTAATCATTATTTAACAGCTATGATATATATAATATATATCTAATAATATCTAATATTATATTAGGGTGGCTAAAATTGTAGGGAGCCGAAAAAACCTCCATGGGCTCATCGCGATTCTGGTACTAAGGGCCATAACAAGTATTTTGCCCAAGGAACCATACCTCTAAAATCATTTTCGAGCCTGCTAAAATTTACGATGAAGATATTTTCCAAAAATAACTTTTGCTACGCTCACACTATAAAGTGTCAAACATTTCGCGTAGTTCCCATGGACTCTCGTTATGTTTAGGGCATCTCGTTTAAGTATAATAACCCATTTCTCTGTCTCTCTATGTTTCTTAGACTCTCTCTCTAAGCTGACAAGTGGCATAAAATAATGTCTGGCTTTGACATGTATAGATGCTTGCTCTCGTTTCTCATTTCTTGTCCTGGTTAACGAGCTGTGTTGGTCCTGAGTCCTTCTGGCGAAATGTGCCAGCTGCCAGTGCAAGAGCAAAAGCAACGTAATGCGTCCGTGTCCTGTCGCTACGTGACGCACATTTTGCCACTTATTTAGTTTAATATGCCGCATATTGGTTGGCTGCTGCCGTTGGCATCTCAAGGAGTGCTTTGTTTTGTGCATTTGTCAATTGATTGAGGACTTGATGCAGTTTAAGAGTCAGATTTAGCCATCAACTTCAACCTTTCAAATCAGTTTTCTAATCAATTTTTTATTGCATGACTTTTTTTTGTCGAGTTTTTAAGTATAAATAAAAATTTTGATTTAAGGCTACCCGCAATCAAGTTGCGTGCTAATGCAAACTCATTAAATGAAGTGCCAAAGCTGCTGCCTGCCTACCTTTTGTTATAAAGTTTAAAATACTAAAAGAAGATTGTAAAACATTGGCGTGGGCCAAGTAAGACCTTTTGACGTCAGGGGAATTGCAATTGCTAGGAGTATTTATTCTTAGTCTTTTGTGCATGCAGTTTTTCAGTTTTTCTTCTTTAGTTTTTTTTTTCGGTGAACTCTGTGATCTGTGCCTTGACACATTTTCAGACCGCAGTCACCACAATTGCGGCAACAAAAAGGCATGAAGTTTGTCAGTACTTTGACATGTTAATTACATTTACGTTTGCTCATGATGATGGAGAATGCTGCTGCTGTTGCTGCTGTTGATGATGATGATGATGATGACGGTGACAGCCCGCATCGGAGTGGCAGCCAGCAAACTTAAGTTGACTAACTGACTACCTGGCTGGCTGACTGACTGACTGGCAATCAATTTTTCTGCGCACCCACAGATCGAGGCGATGCCAGCAATGGCGCTTCATTTGCACTACGCACTAGAGATGTGCACGTGTCACGGATCATTTAATGTACACTTTTTTCCATTACTTACAAGTTTATAAGTTCCTTCAACGCTGAACTCAGGTTCTGGGGCAGCTTTAGAGACGACTCGAGAGGAAGAAGCTGGCAAGAAGCTCTAGTTCCCCCGATACTGGCAATGGGCCAGGCCACCCACTGACCGTTTGTCAACCGAAACACCTCCAGCGCCTTTGTACTTCTGTATTAGAGCGAAGCTCAAATACAAAACTTTATTAGTTAGTATGTTGTATTTGATTCTTTTGGGTACGCTTTGTATTTGCAAAGTCAACCGCGTTTACCATTTGCCGTAGCAAACATTTTATAGTACTGGGCGTTATAAAGGACAAAACTTCACCCCTGCGGGACGTCCGCGAAGTAAAGCTTCGCTAGGGTAATGGCATTTCTTATACCGCATTCGCTCTCTGCTTCTCCAATCTGCGAAGCTCGCCCATAGTGTGGGCAGCAAAGCAGTTGACTGCATCCCATACCTCACTCCTTGAGATCATCGCAATCACTAAGTTTTCGACTGTTATCGATTCACCGACTGTAGCCACCAGCTGTGCTCGTGCGGTTGTGAAACGGCCTCAGCAGAAGAGGACGTGATCTGCATGCTCCACTAGGCCTCCTTTACACTAGGTGCATTCTGGAGCGGTTTCATGTCCGAACCTGTGCAAGTAGCCTCTGAAGCACCCGTGTCCACAGAACATTTGGGTAAGGCAGTAGTTTACTTCTCCATGTTCCTGCTCGATGCACTCTCTTTTATGGGGGATAAGCTGGTGCGTGTACCGGCCCTTGGTAGACCTCTCGTTCCTGGCTTCCTCGCGCGACCTGGCTCTTGTTGGCTGTGACGTAGCCGCTATGGCCTTCGCTTCCAGTGCGAGTGTCTCTATCGGTACCATGCCGGCTATAACCAGAGCTGCGTCGTCGGACACTGTTCTAAAGCCACAGCATACTCTCACCCAATTGTGGCTGGGAACCCCCATGGCTTCCGCCCAGATAGGTGCACCATACAGAATAGTGAACTTTCGTACACTTGCTAGAAGCAGCCTTCGCCCTGTGTTTTGGTCCTCTCGTGTAAAGCATGATCCTGCCCATTGCCCTTCCTGTCCATTCTTCCTTGACGCTTACATATTAGAGATGCTCGCGGAAATTTTGTCACGACTCTAGCTTATCTATAAGATACCGCATCACCCTCTTTGATCTGATTTTCTAGCTGCCGACTTGGATTTCTGCTGTGTCCGCAGACTTTCTGTTGCTGATAAGAACAGCCTCCGTCCTATCAGCCGCTACGTCCAAACCAACAATTGCTAGCCATTGCATTGTCCTGACAATTGCATCATTGCACCTCCTCTCTGCTGTAACTGGCTCTTTGGCCACTGCTACCAACGCCACATCGTACGCAAACCCGACTATGTGCGTGTTGTTGGAAAGAGGCAGTCTGAGGATGCCATCGTACACCGTGTTCCATATAAGCGGACCCAGAACTGATCCCTGGGGTACCCCCTGCGATGATATTAAATTTCTCAGTACCGCTGTCTGTCTCGTACTGCAGCTGTCTACCTTTGGAGTAGCTTAGGATAGCCTTTATTAGGTAGAGGGGTACTACGAAGTTAACAAGTGCATTTAGGATCTTACCCCTTAAATGCATTTGTACGTCCAGCGTGGCAACAAGGCAATACTGCTTGGTTCCTCCTTTCTAGCGCGTTCCCTCGATGGCTTTCGAGGTTATCCCAACCACCTTTGAAATGATATCAGCCGTGGACTTCACTTTACGGAAGCCGAATTGGAAAGGCGAGAGTAGAGGGCCCCACGCAATCAGTAGCTACTTCGAGTCTTGATCTTATTAGTTTCTCAAATTAGGCAGAATTTAGCAGGTGGGTTGTGTGTTTATGGGTGTGTGGAGTGGGAGGGTGGGAAGAGGGGTTAACAGTGACTTAATAGTGAATAAAAAGTGACTTGACAGTTACTTTACAGTGACTTGACAGTGACTTGATAGTAAGTCACTGTGATTTGACAGTGACTTGACAGTGACTTGACAGTGACTTGACAGTGACTTGACAGTGACTTGACAGTGACTTGACAGTGACTTGACAGTGACTTGACAGTGACTCGACAGTGACTTGACAGTGACTTGACAGTGACTTGACAGTGACTTGACAGTGACTTGACAGTGACTTAACAGTGACTTGACAGTGACTTGAGAGTGACTTGACAGTGACTTGACAGTGACCTGACAGTGACTTGACAGTGACTTGACAGTGACTTGACAGTGACTTGACAGTGACTTGACAGTGTCTTGGCAGTGACTTGACAGTGACTTGACAGTGACTTGACAGTGACTTGCAAGTTACTTGGCAGTGACCTGGCAGTGACGCAACAGTGACTTAACTGTGACTTAACAGTGATATAGCAGTGACTTAACAGTGACTTAGCATATGGTCAATAAGGCATAATTAGGCAGGTGGGTTGTGTGTTTTTGGGTGTGTGGAGTGGGAGGGTGGGAAGAAGGGTAAACAGTGGGTTAACAGTGACTTAACAGTGAATAAACAGTGACTAAAGAATGACTAAACAGTGACTTGACAGTAACTTGACAGTGACTCAACAGTGACTTAGCAGTGACTTAACAGTGACTTGGCTGCAGTTAAATTTATAATCAGATTTATCGTCGTAAAGGGCTTTGCTCGTACCAGGCGTTCTATAATGTACTGTGTTCTAATGAACTGATCATTAGGATGGAATATATGTATATATATACACTCTCATCCCCTGTGCGCGTCCATCTTTCCCCTGCTAGCAGGTCTATGGGCACTGTTCCAGCAACAACTAGAGCAGCCTCCTCTGATACTGCGCAAAAGCAGCTGGCGATTCTGAGAGCGCAGAGTCTATATACCGACTTGCATGGACGGCTGTAGAATGCTAGGTTCATAGCGCGTGCCCCATCCGTCGCTCCACAGAGAATAATGGAGGTGACCACACTCGCTATGAGCTGCCTGCTTCGTTGTTTTGTCCCCCGGGTGTTTACCATCATTCTTGTTACTCCAGGTATTGTCTGAACGTCATCTTATGGTCCAGCATGACTCCTAAATATTTGATGGCTGGCTGTGACTCGATTGTGATAAATCCAACCCGTAACGTTGCCTCCTCAAGTTTTTTCCTGCTACTTACTAGGACGGCTTCTGTTTTGTGCTCGGTTAGCGTGAGCCCATTTACGGTTAGCCACTCCATGATTTGAACAATTGCAAGACTGCATCTTTCTGTGACTTTACCCAATTGTTTTGCCACAGTCACAAGGGCTATGTTGTCAGCGAAGCCTACCAAAGTGCATATCTAAACAAGAAGTTTTTTCGTATATAAAATACTAAAATAAATATATCGACATGGTATGTCAGTCAGTCGATCACTGCCTTCCAAATTCATCGCTATTCAGTCTAATACTTCCCTGGCTTCCCGGGTCTTCCCCAGATACCAGATCGTTCAAGTGCATAGCGCGACATTTGGTTGGCCGTGTTACTCTGTTTTAAAAGTCCCCTTTCAATATTTGTTTTCGATATTTAGTTGCCCGACTTATAAAGTTATATATGGGATCCTCCAATTTGATCCATTTAATAGCTGGTGAACTTCGTGCAGATGTAATCTTGCCTTACCAAAATGTAGAATTCTGTATTCCCTGAAGATGGGGCAGTTTCCAATAAAATGGATAGTGTTTTCCTGCTCGATCCAATTGCAAAGAGAACATGCTGTGTTGCTGCTTGCTATGTTTGGGACAAAGTTGAGTTTGAGCAATTCACCTCTTGCCATAAAAATTGTGAGAATTTGCTCCACTGAAAACGCGTCGATGAAATAATTTTCTTCTCCTAGGTCGTAGTTCAATTTATTGTATATTAGCCTCTGAGAGCTCCGCTCTGAATCGATCATAAAAGATGATCTATATGCATCTTTTTAAGAATTTCTGTAGCCCATGATTCCCACTCTGAACTTTCGCAGTGAGTGGCTGATAGAAGTTCCCGAAAGAACGGCTGACGTCCGTTTTAGCAGAAACTGAGCCAATATTTTCGGCAGTCTATTTTCGGGCATGCGAAAAACCTTCTGCATATAGGAGAAGTGCATGTCTGCGGTAAATATGTGGAGAGGTGACAATGCCGTTTCCAGATACAGCATTCTGTTTGGAGTGTTTCTGGGCAGTCGGAATAGCTTTTTCAAAAAGTATCTGAGCAGGTTCTCAACTTCATCGTACTGTATAATCCCCCAGACTTGTGCGCCGTAGCACATAGTGGACCTCACAGCTGCTCCGAAAAGTTTGTATTTGGTGCTCGTTGGTACATCTTTCCTGCTCAGGAGAGATTTCCAAGTTCCAAACCGGACCTAAAACAGAGCCTTAGTGTACTCCTCCTGAGACTGTGTATTGGTCTTTGGTACTCAAAGTAGCTAGCAATTTGCTGATTGAGATATGGGGAGATTCTACGGCGGCTAAGTGCTGCCAGTTTTGCAGATAAGGCAGCATTGCTTGGCTTCTCCCGCCCATCTAGTTCCTTCTTTGGCATTGACGTCTGTTGTGCTTCGGAGCATTAGGAAGCCGTATTGCAGATCAGAAAGATTTGATATTCCAGTTTATTCTCCAAACGGTTGCAGATGTACGATGAGGGGTTTCGATCCTTTGATGGTTTTGGGATGAGGACTACGCGCTGCCGTTCTTCATATCCGTGGTACAGTCTGCTCTGTGATGCATTTGTTGGAAAGCTTAAGCAGTAATTCCTCTGAATATGTGGAGGACTTCATTTGAGTTAGTAAGGTTAGCGACAACAAAATGTTCTAAATGTTCATGGAATGAGTAAAGTTGTACTCAATCGGATAATATTTGCTTTATACAACACCAATACCGGTTTTCGCCAAAGAGCGAGAGAGCAAGTTTTCTCTTTTTGAGATGTCTCTTGAACTGAATCCGCAAAAGTGTGCAATGGCTCAATGTTCTAGCACGTCGTCTCATACGTTGTTCGTTAAGTGCAGAAGGTACCGGGTTCAATTCCCAGTCAAGCCCGAAAAAGAAAGACATAAATGAAACAAATCGGTCGTTGAAATTGCTGTACAGCGATGTCTCTGATCCTATGGATCTCCGATCCAGCGCTTGTATATAATTTTTGTTGCCCTAAGTCCTTTCCATTCCAATTTGGAATGTCCCATTCCATATAAGGATTATATAGCCACACCTGATCCAAAATCAAACCAACTTTTTCCCCAGTTAAGTTTAAAATGTTCTTGAAAACGGAACAATATTAACTCAAATTAAGTTCTTCAAAACGTAACAATATCAACGCCATATGAGATTTTGCGATCTCAAAAACATTGAAGAAATGAGAAAAATCTTTCAGGCACTGTTTTTGGTAACGTTTGTGCTCATCTTAAGTCCAATGTTCTTGGTTTCTTAAATATCTCTTTTTCTTTCAATTAATTTCCCTTGAATATTATAAACTCTCATTAGTTGTTAATCACGACTTGCAACTCACGCTCCTTACCCACGAACCCACCTTTCGATTTGGGCAATGCGTCACCTGCTGCTGCTGCTGCTGTTGGCGTTGCTGCTGGATGACTTGTGAGTCTCCTCTTCCACACGCTGTGTGTTGCTTGCTTTTTTTTTTTGCTTGCAATGTGCGTGGCTCCCGCTCACTTGGGCTTGGATTTAGCCAAAAAAAAAAACAAAAAACAACAACAACAGCTGTATCTCTGGTGGGCAATTTGCGGGGGAGGGACGAGATGTAGTCATTTGATGCATGATATGCAATTTAAGCAACAATTTATGATAGCTGCCTAAGCACGACGACGACGACGACGATGACGATGACGAGGACGCGTCGCTGGGGCTGTCATATGAGCTCGGAAAGCGGCAGATTGAAAGAGATACTCACAAAAGCTAACAGAGATGCACATCTCCTGGGGCTGGCTGAAACTCGAGATGGTTTTACGCATTTTGATGCACTTGGCAACAATTGTGAATTGAGGTTGAGTTTTAATGTGAAACAGATCGAAATGATAGGGGGGGAATAGTTCAACAAAATTGCTTATGAATTTGAATGCTGCCAAAAGTAAAATATTCAAATTGTTTCAATGGTTTAATTTTTGCTCAAACCTTGCCAAGAAATCCGGCGTTACATTTAAGAGCCAATGTTTCAAAGGGGAAATCCTTGGGTTGAATATTGCAGCGTTGATTCGATTTATTTGTGGTATCCTGATGCAGGTGATGTTTCTTCCGGTTGAGATTATAGAGCAGTCATCCGCGTAGGAAATGAACTTAATATCATCTGGAGGGGGCGGCATGTTTGCAATATAGTAGCAGTTAAACAATAAAGGGGACAGGACTCCTACTTCTTAACTACTCTTGTTTTCGATTTGACTCCCCTAAACTCGAACTGGGCTTTGCGGCCACCTAGGTAAATCGAGAGCCAGCTCTTGGCAGGGTTCGGGAAGTTTGCTTTGTGTTAGACTCGCAAGCAAAATACGGTGGTAGAGATCAAGTGCCACTACTATTGACCTCTCGTGTGGACGTATGCAGTTTAGTCCCGCTGTGACTGCTGTTGTGGTGCTTCCTACTGACCTAAAGCCGTGTTGGGACTTAGCAGGACAGAGGTGTTCCTTTAAAGTCGATAAAAACAGTGTTTCTATGATCTTTATTGACGGAGAAAGTAAGGTTATAGGGCTATAGGATGAGCCTTGGTTTACCTGCTTTGAGGATTGCTATGACTTTTCCCATCTTTCAGATATTGGGGATTTCCTGGGATTGTATACTCAGGTTGAAAATGTAAGCCATATAGCGAATTCCCAGAGGTCCGAGAAGCTTAAGCATTATGGCCGCGAGTCCATAAAGGCTCTTTCCACTTCCTCAGGACTAAAGAATATGTGTTCATTGCCTGTGTTGAGGTTACGAATCATCCTCAGGGTTTTCCGTTTCCATTTAACTGTCCTTTCTGGATGAGGGACAAATTGCCTATTAAAGGGTTTGGCTATCTCTATGGCTGCTACAGATAATGCAAATTATCGTAATCAGCCTGTGCCTGATATCGATGTTGGTGCTGTTCCTAACGTGCCTCCTCTTGCTGCTCACGACGCTTCATCTTCTATAGGTCCTGCAGCAGCTCCATTAGCTGCTAACGTTGCTGTCCCTTCATCTACCATAGTTCTTGCAGCAGTTCCATCAACTGCTTAGCATGTCCAGCCTGATCATTCCTGACATATGGAAAGCAGTTAAAATCCTACCTGGCCCCAAAACCAGGGAAGCCACCAGAGCTGGGCACCTCATACAGGTCCATCACGCTGCTTGCACCAGCAGTCAAAATTCTGGAAGCACTGGTCCTTCACATTCTCCAGAATCATCTCCCACTAGCAGACCATCAGCACGGTTTCAGGAAAGGTCGTAGCATCAGCACAGCGCTCTGCGAAATCACCACCGCTATCGTAGATGGGCTTTACTCTCCAAGCCTCTAGACCTGTCAAAAGCCTTCGACACAGTCAACCATGCTAACCTACTCCAGGACATCGAAGGCACCGCGCTCCCGAACACAATCAAGCGCTGGTTGACAAACTACATGACAGGTCGGCAGGCCTATGTTGAGTTGCGTGACGCAAAATTCAAATATAGAAGGCTGAAACAAGGAGTCCCTCAAGGTGGTGTCCTCTCCCCACTCCTCTTCAACTTCTATATTTCGGGAATGCCAACACCGCCTCCGGAACTCGAGCTCGTCAGTTATGCAGACGAGTGCACCATCCTAGGATCCGATAGGGACTACAATAAGGTAGTTGCGAGTCTAAACTCCTATCTCCCAACAGTCTCTGCATACCTGGCCGGTAGAAACCTGTTTCTCTCTCCAGGAAAATGCAGCACCATCTTATTCACTACCTGGAGCAAGATAGTGAACACCCAGATCAATGTCACTGTGGACGGAGGCATTATTCCCACTATAAAATACCCAAAAATTTAGGGAGTGACTTTTGACAACCTCTTCTTATTTAAGAGGCACTCGGAGAACACGGAGAATCGGGCACTCAATGCAATAGCTGGTAGCTCCTGGGGAATGGAGAAAAGGACCCTGCTGGTCACATACAAGGCCATTGACCGTGTGCAGTGCGACTATGCGGCGCCAGCATGGACAGCAGCCATCAGTGACACACAATGGGGAAATCTCCAACGTGCCCAGAATGCTGCACTCCGCACCATCACTGGATGTCACACCAAGGCTCAAGTGGACCACCTACACGAGGAAACCCACATGCTCGGCGTTCATTATCACTGCAACATGCTGACCAAGCAGTTCCTGATTAATGGTCTACAGGAGGAACACCCAAACCACTCGGCCACGTACCAGCAGACAGGACCTGAGGACCCACCTGCCGGATGTAATCAAGTACACTTCAAACTCCACCACAGTCACCGAATCCGAAGCCATCCACCAAAGAACCGTGGCTGAAGCGATAAGCCGTTTGAAACCAAACGTTGTTCTGGGAGGAAGACCTCCCCCCATCAGCGATGCCGGACAACATTGGCACAACTTCGCTCAGGGTACTCTGCGACGCTAAATAGCTACTTAGCAAGGATCAACCAGACAGTGATTGATGAGTGTCCCAAATGCAGGCAATCTCCGCACGACACTAATCACGTTTTCCACTGCCCAGCTGCCCCTACACAACTCACACCAATACACCTCTAGACAGACCCTGTCCAAGCAGCAATATTCCTCGAACTGGACCTGGACGACTCGAACTTGCCCACAACACCTTAACCCTCTACTCTACTCACTCCCCCCCCCCCCCCCCCTCTACTTTGAAAATTTTTCCGCTCTAAACTTTTCTTTCTATTTTTCCCCACAACATATGCGTACCATTACTCTCAACCACAGGAGCCGCTACAACAACAACAACAACTGCTCCTGCATCGGCTTCTGATGTCGGTGGGGGTGCCTCCTGCTGCTTAGTCTGCTTCGTCTAAAGCTCCTACATCAGCTCCATTAGCTGCTCCTGCACCAGGTTCTACACTTTGGTCTGCAGTAGCTGCTAACGTTGCTGCTCCCGCTCCTGCTATACATGATGTCTCTTCTACGTCTGCCAATACTCGACTCTCTTTGTTGCTCCACGAAAACATGTCTTCGAACTGATATCAATTAGAATGACTTAGAGAATTATTTGATCACTTCTACAGGATGCTCGGACATATCGGTTCCTAAATACATATTTTCAAAGCCTCGATCAATATCCTCTTTTGAACTGTACGTTCCATCTTATCTTCTAATCCAAATTCTTCATCCTGATCTTTGACCTAAATTCACTCTTGTTTGTGAATTTGAGCCTAAGCCGACTGCTACCTTTCCTTTGTTCTCAAAAGACTGTCATCAAATACCAGAACGTAAGGGGAATCAGAAGTAAACTCCAATTCTTTTACCTTATTACTGAACCTTAATTCTAACTGAAACTTGGCTTCAATCTCATTTACTAAATAGTGAAATTCTGTGCGACTCTTATTGCATTTATAGGGTTGACCGTAACAGTCATAATGGAGACTCAGAAAGTAGTCTTTAATAGTAGCACTTCTTATTTGGTATTTGTGACCTCTGGAGTTCCCCAGGGTAGCCATCTTGGACCTCTTCTCTTCGTGTTATTTATCAATGACCTGCCTCAATGCAATTAAGCATTCTCGTGCACTGATGTATGCAGATGACTTAAAGATATTCTGCTTTGCTTCAGATTGATTTGAATTCCATATTTATGTGTTGCTCTTACAATTTGTTGCATTTGAACAGGGACAAGTGTAAATCTATGACTTTTTATTGTAGAAACCCTCTTCTGATTAACTATTTATTGGATTCTTATCAATTTGAACATTGAACAAGTTGAATCTCTCCTTGATCTGGGTGTTACCCTCGACTATAAACTAACTTTTGGCACTCACATTGAACTTGCTGGGTTTGTTAGGTTTTATTAAACGTTGGTCTAAGGAGTTCAATGATCCCTACACGACCAAGCTCTTGTTTATATCCCTAGTAAGGCCTATTTTGAAGTTTGGTTCGTGTATTTGGAACCCTCAATCACTTACCCTGTGTAAACATATCGAGTCTGTGCAGTATCAGTTACTTTTGTTTGCTCTTGGCAAACTGGGTTGTAACCCACAGTTGAGACTTCCTCCCTATATTTCCAGACTTATTCTAGTTTTAGACTAGCTTTCTGAGCACCTACTCGGGCGCGTGAACCTTAATGTCCCTTCAAGACAAACACGAAACTGTATTCCCTTGAGGCTTCCTGTGGCTTCTACTTCATATGCCTCTAATGGTCCTTTTCGCATTCTATGTAGGGACTACAATAATATCTTTAATCTTCTCAATGATAACCTTTCCGACGAAGGCCTGCGGTCTTTTATTCTTCACAATCTTTTACTTGCATAGTTTCTAGTTTTTCTACGAAATTCCCATCCAATGATACAGAGACAAGATCAATTTTGCGAGGATTTGTTAATTGCTTGATCATGCTCCAGAGTTTCTTCGAGCCTTTGTCTAGCTCTTCCAGTTTCTGGAGCCTTGTTGTTTTCCTATGGCCATTTACGAGCCTTGAGATTTCCTCGGTAAGCGCCTTGATTTCCAGTTTGGAGGCATCCATTTTCCTCACGTTGTCTGTTTGTTTAGCCATGTTGAGTTCTTCGGTAGGGAAATTTGGGTAAAGCTTTGGGATACGTCCTGCTGGAATGCTGCCTTCTGCATGATTTTCCTGAAGTTGAGATCTCCTTGCTGAAAGCAGGATGGGTGGATACTCCGTACTAGATTCGACTCTTTCCCAATCGGAATTGCCAAAGTTAACAATGTTTCGGTTTTCAGCAGATATGAATTGTTGTTGCCGACGTTGTCGTTCAATAGTCGCACCATGTAATCTTGCTTCATTACTTTACCGAGCACGCAATTCTCTTCTTCTTAACAGTTTTTGCTCATTGTAAGTTTTAATCATTCGGATTTTTTTTCTTTTTTTTTAGTTTTCTTAGAATTTATTGAATTTTCTCTTAATGAGACTAACAATAATTTTTTAAATCTTAATCTAGAAATTATCTTATAATTATACAACCATCTCCTATTGGAGCTAGTTTTTGTTCTGTGGCCCTTTATTTCAGTCGCTGTGTTGGTAGGTCTCTTCTTTGGAGGCGAGAATGCGCTGCTTGCAGGGTGAGAGATTGTGCAAGTTCATTAGGGTGGGCTAAAAGCTTTTCAGAATATTTGCGCTTAAGTTGCTGAATAAATTTGTCACTGAAGACGGACGCCGGGGCGCATTCGAAATATATCGGAATCAAACCAAAAACACTGAGTTTTTCTTCTCGACCTAGAGCCAGCTAACATCTACATTCTTCAGTTGCTGTATTTCAGTTTCGTCCAATGGGCTCCTCAGGTTGTTGTGGATACACTCGTTGCGAATGTATCATGGCGTTCCAGTGAGTGTTCTAAGAATTTTTGATTGTGATCTTTGAAGGATATCCACACTGCTCGCACAGGCATTTCCCCATAGCTGTGAGCCATAAGTCCAGACAGGCTTTATAATGCTTCTGTACAGTAAGACTTTATATTCCAGTTTTAGAGGGGAACGGGAGCTAATTAGCCAGTGAAGGCTGTTGGCCTATAGCCTTATTTGAAGTTTTTTCGAGTCTATGTGTTTGCGCCAAGTTAGCCTTCTGTCGAGGTGGACACCAAGGAAAACAACATCGTTTGATTGTGATATCATAGTCGCGTTTAGGGATATCTGGGGACAGGTGCTTCTGTTGAGTGTGAACGTTACGTGTTTACACTTTTGCTCGTTAATTTTTATGCGACAGTTGGCCAGCCACTCCTCTACGTGTGCTAGGTGGCTTGCCAAAAGTCTGGATGCGATAATTGGACATCGTGATCTGCTTATAATTGCCGTATCTTCCGCAAAAGTAGATATTGTTAGTCGTGGGTCTGTTGGGATGTCGGCAGTGTACAAAGCATACAGAAAAGGACCGAGAACGCTACCCTGTGGCACTCCGGCTCCATTGGTAAACACTTCCGTTGTATACTCATTTTGACGAACAGAAAAAACTCTGTTGCTGACATAACATTCACTTAGAATGTTAGAATGTTTGTGTGTATTTTTGGGAAGCAGTGTCCTAATTTTAAATATAAGGTTGTCAAAAAAGTCTTGCGGTATTTTTTTATTGAATTTTCAATTGTTCATAAAATTGGTTATAATAATGCGATTTAAGTCAAATATGCGCCGTTTTGTTCGATGACGAGTTCCCAACGAGATGCCAACTTCATAATGCCCCTCCTTTAGAAGCTCGCTTCCCTATTGGCAAAAAACTCGGAGAGCCAATTTTCACAGGACTCTCTTGTGGCCAACTTCCGACTACCAAGCTCGTTCGCCATGGACAGAAATAGGTGGTAATCACTTGGTGCGAGATCCGGACTATACGGTGGATGCAAAAGAACCTCCCATCCGAGCTCCCGGAGCTTCTGTTGCTTCACCAAAGATGTGTGTGGCCTGGCGTTGTCCTGATGGAAGACAATTCGGCCTCTGTTGATCAAAGATGGCCTCTTCTGCATGAGTGCTGCATTCAAGCGGTCCAGTTGTTGGCAGTACAGGTCCGAATTGAGCGTTTGGCCATAGGGGAGCAGCTCATAGTGGATGATTCCCTGCCAATCCCACCAAACACACAGAAGAACCTTCCTGGCCGTCAATCCAGGCTTGGCCACCGTCTGGGCAGCTTCACCGCTTTTCGACCACGACTGTTTGCGCTTCACGTTGTCGTAAGTGACCCACTTTTCATCGCCAGTCACCATCCGCTTCAAAAACGGGTCGATTTTGTTGCGATTCAGAAGCGATTCGCATGCATCCATACGGGCAAAAATGTTTCTTTGCGTCAAGTCGTGTGGCACCCATACATCGAGCTTCTTTTTGAATCCAAGCTTCTTCAAATGGTTTATAACGGTTTGATGACTCATGCCCAGCTCTTGGCCGATGCTACGGCTGCTACTATGCCGGTCTCTTTCGATCAATTCAGCGATTTTATCGGAATTTTCGACGACAGGCCTTCCGGACCGTGGCGCATCTTCGATCACCTCTGCACCAGAACGAAAACGTTGAAACCATCGTTGTGCGGTGGAAATGGAAACTGTATCGGGTCCATAAACTGCACAAATTTTATTGGCAGCATGAGATGCATTTTTGTCTTTATCGTAGTAGTACTGTAAAATATGCCGTATTTTCTCTTTATTTTGCTCCATGTTTGCGACGCTATAACTCACGAACGACTAAAAACAAACAACAATAAATCAAACACGTGTTAGCGCGTGAAAAGAGCTTTCCAAAAAGCTCTAGCGTGAACCGATGCGACGAATACAACTAGAACTACGCGCTTGCAAAGACAAGCTTGCGGAAATACCGCAAGACTTTTTTGACAACCTTATATAAGCCCGTCCAATCAAACGCGGTTAAACGCTTGGGCAACATCTAGGAAAATGGCAGAGCAGTATTCCTGGTGCTCATACGCAGTTCGAATATCTGAAGTTAAACAGTTGAATTGCTCAATGGTCCTGTGTTTTGCTCGGAACCCAAATTGATGTGAAGGAACTATATTTGGTGCATATGTATTAATTTTGCGAAGTAAGATCTTCTCAAATACTTTTGATAAGCAAGGTAGCATGCTGATGGGTCTATATGATGACGCTTGTGTTTTATCATTATGAATGTCGATTTCTTCCACTGAGTTGGAAAGTATCCACATCGCAGTACAGCATTGAAGTAATGCCAGGACTTGGAAGTTTCATAATCATTTTAGGCATAATAAGATCATGTCCTGGTTCTTTTTTGGGATTGAGTTCTATTATAACATTTTTTATTTCAAGCGAATGAACTTTGATTGGGTAAGTCTGTGTGGCAATGGGAATCAGTGGCAGTGCAAATTCATTGGTTGGTGGATTCGGTTGGAAAACATTTCTTAAGTGAAATGCAAAGACATTTGCCTTTTCTTCGTCGCTGCGGGCCCATTTTCCTCTCTGAACCCTCAAAGGAGTGTCTACCTTTGCATTTGGCTTTATTGCTTGCGTGTGGGGGAATTTGGTGCTTGTAGGCGATAGTTTTTCGATGTAACGGCTATGGACTAGCTGCTCCTCAGCTTCGAGTGCTTTGTGAAGTACGCTTTTTGCATGTCTCAGGCGAGTCCTTGCAACAGGCGACCGATTGCTCGGCCATTCTCTTCTTGCACGCCGCTTTTCAGTCACCAGCCGGTCTATAAAGCTGTTCGTTAATTTACGATCTTGCTTAGGTTTTGTTGTTGATGTTGTTAGTGGGCTCGAGTGATGAGGGCTTGGACTGAATTTTCGATGTCTTCTTCGCTGTTTATTTTTGGGCTCAGTTCAATGTGACTGCCAATATATTTTTTGCATTTGAGCCAGTTTGTATTATGTGATGTCAGTCTCCGAGGGTACTCTCTGATCTGAGGACACTCCAGAAGGGTAAAAATAATTGGAGAATGGTCTGACGACAAATCTGCGAAAGCTTCTTCGTTCGAACTGTTTCTGGTTCAGTTCCATTCTGAGAACTCCGGCCAGGACCTTTTCTTTGTATCGTAAGTAATATAGAACTGTAAAGCTTTAGCTTATTAATAGATAATCTTTGCAATAGCCAAAATAAAGAAAGCAAACGAACTAAAAACATGCAATTAAAAATTGTCAAATATAATGACCGCCTACTGCGCCAAGTGTTGAATTGAACTGTTGTTGGGAATTTTGTGACTTTTTTTACCCAAACCTTTGCGTAGTTTTTACGAACAAGCCCGCAGAAGAAAGTTTTCAATTTGGCCCAGTCGTTTTCCAGCTTTAAGCATCCAAACAAACCACAATTAATTTTTAAATATTTTTATTATTTAAATGAATGAAGAAAACGTGTTTTTAATGAATTGGATTTAAGTTTATAGAGTTTCTCTAGTGTAGCAACATTCATCATCCATCTCAAAAATGCTTGAAAAATACTCTGGCGGTGTGATAAATATTTAAAAATCTCAGTGACTTCACAATATGAACTTAAAATTCTCAAAATTTTACCAATTTCATGTAATTCCCTTTGGAAAACTAGTATTAAAGGTCGCAAGTCATCAAAGTTACATAAATATTGGGTCTAACCCACGACTGAAACTAGTTTAATCTCTTTATATGGCTAAGATCCGACAATTTGACTCTTCCAGACCTCTTTTTGTTGGAGTTTTTTCATTAGCCACCTTAAAAATGCTTGAGAAACGCTCTGGAGGGATGATAAATATTATTAAAAATGTCTGGGACGTCACAAGATGAACTTAATATACCCAAATTTTACCAATTTCATGTAATTTCCTATAGAAAATTAGTATGAAAGATCGAAAGTCATAAAAGTCACATAAATATTGGAACTAAACCACGACTCAAACTAGTTTAATCTCTTTATGTGGCTGAGATCCTTAATTTTGTTGTAGTTTTTTCATCAGCCACCATTAAAATGCTTGAGAAACGCTCTGGAGGGATGATAAATGTTCAAAAATTTCTGGGACTTCACAATAAGAACTTTTATATCTAGAATTTTACCAATTTCGTGTAATTTCCTGAAGAAATCAAGTATTGAAGGTCAAAAGTCATAAAAGTCACATAAATATTGGAACTAAACCACGATTCAAACTAGTTTAATCTCTTTATTTGGCTAAGATCCTCGGATTTGAACCTTCCAGACTTAATTTTGTTGGAGTTTTTTAATTTAATAACAATAAAAATAAAGAAAAGTTAATTAAGTACACATATCGCTTTTTCAGTCGCTGGCCAGCGATCGATGAAGCAGGTCAGAGCTGTTTTGCGTCGCTGTATTTTCGAGCTCTCACTTTTTGCCTTCCAAAAATGTCGCATAGCGCACTCAACAGTTGATCAAGTCAAACATTTACCTTCACCTACACACAAAGACTTTTAGCGCTCTCTTTCAAGCCTTAACTCTTCTACGCTTTCACTCCCAGACAACTCTTATACGGGCAACAACGCTTGTAACACACACACACACACACACAACCTCTGCAGCTTCTAACTGACTTCTTTTTCAACTTCTTCTCCCACGATCTCGGCAAGTGCGCGACCAGACCAGGCTCTGTTGACGTTAGCTGCGCTGCGTTACGGGTGTCTGAACTCGCAACTGAGACAGGGCAACGCGCTGCGGCAGAGTGGCTCTAGGGGTCTGGTGTTTGTGTGTGTTCCAATTGAAAACTGGAATTGGTTTCACTGGAAGCATTGGTATGCGCTTTTCGGAATCACACGGAATGGTCAATGGAAGACCCAAAGACCAAGAAGTAAATACAACAGCAACAACAACAACAACAACAACAAGTCATAATAATTGAGCACTTGATCAGCAGCATTGAGAGAGAGCGAGCACACGTAAGAGAGCGCAACACAATGAAGGCATAAAAAGTAATATATGTAGTGTGTGGGCAGGGGCAGGAGGAGGAGGAGGGGGGGAGATTGTTGTAATGTTGTTGCTGAGCTGAGCAGTCAACAAGTCACACATACAAAGTAAATGCAAGACGGTAGTTAGTTCTCTGCTCCTCTCCACTTTGTTGTTGTTGTTGTTGGCAAACAAAGAAATCAATGCACATAGTAGAGTGCTAAAAGACAAGTACAACAACAAAACAACGTCATCTCCCAGCTCCATCCCAGGGAAAAAAGGTATCTCCTCTACATGTGTCTGTGTGTGTGTGCAGCAAACAAGTAATGAAAGCAAAGCACTGGAAAAATAATGATTAAGTCTCTGAAAAATATATGAAAAAAAAAAAAATTAGTCGTTGAGGAAAAATCTGCTTGGAAAAAACGCCAAGCTATGCGTCGACCAAGGAGACCAGAGAAGGGTGAGGCAGCGGCGTTGGGAAAAATTGGAAAAACTCGATTTATGAGTTTGAATGCAGTTTCTTTTTTTTTCTTTTTTTTTTTACACGGTGTCTATGTGTGTTTCTTTGTGTGTGTGTGTGTGTGTGTGTGTGTGTGCTGTCTTGAAGCCGGGACTGCATAACAAAAGTTAGTTGTCTCACATTAACTTGAAAATAAAAAAATAAAAAAACATTTGTTAGATATATCGAGAGGTGGGTTTGAAATGTTATTCTTAGTTGTTCACTAAAATTCTTTACTTAAAATAATTTTCAAAATTTTTAATATAAAAAATTTCTAAGTATTTTGAACAGTTTCGGTAAAACAAGGCAACAAAATAAGACTTTTTCTAGTATATTGAAGGGTTGGAAAGTGATTCTAGATGATATTTGTGTGCTGAATAAGAATCTGTTTTCAGAAATGATCCATCAAGTCGAAATTTTTTATTAATTTGAGCTTAAAGTTGCTAAAAATGCCTATTTTGACGCTTTTCAGACGCGTTTTGTGGGGAATATATACTTTTGTTTTGACTTTTTTGATATTATAGTTACGTACTTCTCATTAATTTTGAAATAAACTATTCCAAACATTTCTACGATTTTTTATAATGAAGATATACCATTTTCAGTACTTGTTTGTTGTACTGTTTATGCAAGGCATAGCTCTGGACAGTAGACAATTTTGTTAAATGCTGAAAATAGTCGAATAACTTCTTAAAATAGTTTATTTTAAAGTTAAGAAATCGTAATTTACGATAGTGTCAAAAAAGTAACTATAATCGTCAAAACGAGTATTTTTACTCATTATTCTGGCATCGTGTAATCACTTGTGCAGGTCTCTAGTAGACACTGACAAATTCGTAGTACTGAGCATGTGTACCGAGTTCTGCGTCGATGGTAAGCTCGCATTGAGGCCGTTGCATCGAGTGGGCGTCGATAAGCAAGTTCGCCCAAGCCGGGTTGAGGTTGCAGAGTCAATAGTACTGGGTAATGTACCCCGAGTAGAGACTTTCGTTTGCCACGCGTTGTGGACTTTCGTTTGCCACTTGTTGTGGACTTTGTAATGAGATCGAAAATATGTAGGTTGACTCAGGTTTGCAGCAATTATCAAACAAAGAGCGTCTCGAGCTGTAGCAGGTTGCTTGTGGTCGATCAGGCATGGGGTTCCTTATGCATGCACATCAGCGATGACGAAAGATGCGATGAAGGTCCACGTACTTTCACAAGTAGGAACAATCATCTGGCAGGCTGCGTACAATGTAAGATCTGAAAAATTTGTCGGCTGCTAAACCAAAGTGAGATTGGTTACATTTGGGTGCAGAGTCGGCTGAGTGCAGTGTGAAATCGTGTAAATTGGTCTGCAGCAGAGCATGGAATGTTTTCGGCACGTGAACAGCAGGCGTGGGCAGCGGTTGGAGGACAGCATGGGCTACAGCAGGATGTGAACAGCTGGACGCGTAAGGGGGCGACAGTCGTGTCTGGTGAGCAACTGAGAGCGAGCTTATGGTAAGCGTCATATGTGCAAAAACAAAAAAAAACCAACCTTTGCCGTTTGCATTTATGTGTGTGTGTGTGTGCGAATTTCATTAGAGAGTGAACGTGTGTGTGTTTGGCATTGCTGTTTCACAATTTACAAAAGCACACCTTGGCTGCTGCTGCCGGCTGCGAATGAGCCAGTCCTGGTTGGAGTGAAACTTCCTCGACGATCGCAAGCTGTGTGCTGTTCCACGTGTCTGTCTCTCCATGAGCGGCGAATCGTATTTTGTGTGTGTTTTTGAGGACTGGTGACCGAAGTGTGGGACTTGCGTTAGCTCCCCCACTAAAAATTCCACCCCTCCCGATTCCCGGCGGCACCACCGTTAAGTATTACTTCGCCGGAGGGAATGCCCAAGTCTCATCTAGGATTCTCTTCTTGTACTTAAATCATTGCGTTGTCTTTCAGCGATGCGCAGTCGCTTGAGTATTCTTCTTCTTCTTTATAGGCCCGATGTTGCATCACAACCGCTTGACGGTCTTGGCCTCTGCAATGAATGCCCTCCACTCGCTTCTGCATTGTGCGAGCTGGCACCAGTTGTTCACACCAAGGTTGGAAATGTCTTTCCGCACTTGATCTTACCATCTTAGTGGTGGGCGACAACTCCTGCCTTGTCCTCCAAAATCTGAGTTTTACTGAGGCCATATTGCTTACCGCTGACCAATTTTGTTTTGACTCAAGCATGATGTCTATCAGGTTACAAACGGCTGGTAACCTCCCCACCCGCTTGCTTAGGTTCTTTCTTTAATTAGTGTACAATGGACAGTCAAAGAATATGTACATGTTCTGCGTCTTCGATTGACCCTGTACAGAAAGGGCTGTCTTCGTGCTTGAATCTATGAAAATAGGATCTAAAGCACCCATGTCCCGTCAAAAGTTGCTTCATGTAGTAGTCGATATGACCATGCCTTATGTACACCCATTATCTTAAGTCTGGAATCAGGCTAACGGTTTGTCCACCGGTTCTGCCAGTGCAGTAGGGTTTGCCTGCTCAGCTCGGCTCTATAGTCCTTCAATGTGCCAGAGATTGATCGAAACCTGATCTCTGCTGCTTCCTGGGCCATGAGATCTAGTGAAATGATGCCAGCTATGACCAAAACGGCATCGATGGAAACGGTGCAAAATGCGCAGCTCACTCGAAGGGCACATAGTCGCCTTACCGTGATGGCTGAGCGGATGTACGTGCTATGTACTGTTGCTTCTGCCCATATTGGCGCTACGTATAGTAATATGGAGATTACTACGCTTGCCAGCAAGTTCCTCCTCGGTGGCTTTGGCCATAATTCGTGACAGTGATGCTGCTGTCCTGCTTGCCCTGCTGCTCGGATCTATGAGGTGCTGTTTAAAGCTAAGCCTATGGTCCATAGTGACCCCTAGGTACCTCAGGTATGGTCGTGAGGTTATGGTAGCGTCTCCAATTCGTATTTTTCTTTCTACTGCTGATGTGAGCCGCCAGTGGTAGTCCTGTTGTGTTACTGACTACTGACTATATCCACCGCTAGATTGCAGGTCTGCTCAATAGAGTCGTTTGCCCACGACGATTAAGGCGATATCGTCCGCTAAGCCAATGAGGTTCGCACCTTGTGGGAGTTGCACTTTTTGTACACCTTTGTACATTACATTCCATAACAATGGCCCTAGTACGGATCATTGTGAAACTCCTCCAGTTACTGCGTAAGTAACACAGCCGAGGTCGGTATCATAGAGCAGCATCCGGTCATTAAAGTAGTCAGCTACTATTTTGTTGAAGTAATCTGAGACTCTGGCATTCTTTATTAGCTGTGTTAAAAGCATTCTTTATATCGAGAGTCGCTACTAGGCAGTATTCTTTTGCGCCGTACAACCAACGGTTCCCTTCAATTGCTTGGCTAACCGTTTCGCACAGTTTGCTCACCGGATCTATGGTAGACCGTTTCTTCCGAAATCCAAATGGCATCGGGTACAAATTGCTCTCCACTGCACCTTCGATTCGCGTGTGGATAATGCGCTCTAGAACCTTTCCAGTGGTGTCCAGCATGCAAAGCGGCCTGTAGCAGGCTGGCTCGTCTACTGGCTTATCTCCCCTTGGGATAAGCACCAGTTTCTATGTCTTCCATCTTCTCGGAAAGTTCCTTCTTTAAGGCATGTAGTGTATAGCATATCAAAGGCATCTGTGTTTCTCTGTACAGCTGCTTTTATGATTTTGTTGGGTATTCCATGAGATCCGGGGGCCTTTGCCTCCTTCACCCGTTTGGCTGTAGCTAGCACCTCTTCCACCGTTAAAGGAGTTGCTTCTGTTGGCAAAAGCGGTACGGTTTGTCGCTGGATCACATCTTGCTGAGGGAAGAGAGTCTCCACAATATTTACCATTTGCTGTGGGCAGGTTAGTGGTGATGGCCCAAATGCCTTCAATTCATAATTAAGCTGTAGAGGGTGTATGTGTGTGTGTGTTCGCTTGCTGTTTCTTTTGAGGATCTGCCTGGTCGCTGTCGAAATAGTGCTTCTTGTTTTCAGTAGAAACTCTATTACAACATGAATTTTACAATGGCGTCACTAATTTCACAACGGCGTCATTGTATGTTCTGAATTTGTTTTGTTTACTAAGACGGGGTCACCACTTTAGCTTCTTGGTTTCATAGGTGTAAATTGGATAGTTCTCTTTCTTCATTCTTGTTGCCTTGTCGGAATCCCTTAAAGACCTTAATCGGACAAGCCAAAAAAAGGTTTAAAAGCAGTGTAACGAAAAGAATCCGGTATCGGTATAGATATTTTGAAATTCGAAAAACGATATTTTTTTGAAAAGAAAAGAACTAAAAGGACCTAAATATTTATCTTTCATTAATGACTTCAAGGCAAGGCTTTAATATTTAACAAAATTAAGAAAATGTGCTAAATTGCTTTGTTTCCATTGTAAAAGCCCAACTCTAACCTCATAAATATCTCTTCCCATTCCCATTCAAATGTCATTCATTTCATAAGCTACTTACCGCTAAAAATTCACAAAAGTGAGTCATTTTCCTTTAAATTTTTGTAGCCTCTTTTGGTCGTCAACTGATTTGATATGTTTGAAGTTTGTGTGTTTGGCTTTGGTTTTATGTTATGGCGGTGCCTGCCCGGGTTTCTTCCTTCTCCCTGCCGCATGTCTGTCATTGATGTGTTTGCCATTTGAGTGTTATTTGCTGCTGCTGCGATCGTACACAGCTAGAGATAAAAGTTTTGCGCAATAAATGTAAGCATATCCTGTTTGGACGTGTTTTCCGCATATATCTCAATTTACCTAACTTAAAAACTTTGATCTTAGCAACAAACTGGCATAGAAATTCCTCAAAATAAAACATATTCAATCCCCCCCTGCTGCGATACATATAAATTTGTAATGCAAGCGCATAAATCTCGTGGCACAATAAAAATAAATCGCTTCCCTGACATAGACAACGGGGAAATCCCCCGAAAAAAAGCGAAATGAAAAAGAAAACAAGCAACAACAAAAATTTGTTGCGAAGCAACAACTGTTGCACACCTTGTTCTTCTGTTCTGTAAAGGAGGGGGGCGAGGGAAACACGGACACATGGACAGTGGCAACAACAACAAAAAAAAAATCAACGAGCTTGAGCTCTTCGCGCCCAAGGTCCTATGACAAGCAAGCTCTTACACTACCCCTTCCACCCCGACCAACACACAGATTGCAGCGGGTACCGGCGGCAGACAGAACGACGGGCCGTGAGTTTCATACGTAAACAGCTAAAAAAAAGCTACCACAGAAACAACTTGGTTTTTATTTTTTATTATTAAAAAACAAGAAAGAAAAGATTAACAACTTTTGCCAGAGACGAAACTCAAATACACTTTTTAAGTATAGGAATTGTATTATCGAAAGTTTGATACTTTTTGTCATTACCTTTCTTAGAACGATTACGACTTTGAAGTGACTTGAAAGTTGCGTCTCAGCTTAACAATGAGGGACAATACAGGTACACAAGTTAAGCAAGCGCTTGTATTTGAGCCTTTTTTGCTTTAATGTTCTGTGAAAAAGCAACAATTGAGGGCGGTAGAGTTGCCTAGTGATGGGTTTACTCGATTGGTCCCACCAAATACAGATTTGATTTCCAAGAAAGAATCAGAGAATTCGGTGGAACCTTTTGGATAATTGGAAATTGGAAGAAATTGATTCATAAACAAGGAAAAATTAACCAGATATCTGGAAGATATTATACAGATTCGTGTCACATATGTATATTCAGATCACATGGTGAATCGGTAAATTAGAAAAGATACTAAGCGTGTGTCTGGTTTTTATAGCTGAAAGACATTCTGAGCTATCTCCATATTAGCAGACCAGTTCTCCAGCTCCATAACATGCCCTTTGAGCTGCTCGGCATATTGACCTTGTTCTTTGATTTTCGCTTGCTTGGCAAGAAATTGTTGATCTTATCTTAAGAAATCGGTTGTGTCTATCGGATGGCCCCGTGAAAGACAGAGTGGTTGAAGCTGCCGCTAGTTAGGAACCATCGGTCGGAAAATGAGTCTTAGCAAAAGCGCTTAGTCCACAATGTTGGCTGAGCGCCATACCTTGTTAGTTGTATCATGTTACAAGGCATCACACTGAAGAGTTGGTAGCGAAGTTGCAAGCTGAATCAAAGAATGAGCTGAGAGCTGATCATACCTGCATTAGTTGTTGTATTCGGCAAAGGGATAGTCATGCTTAGCTTATCTTAGTTATTTCTACTCTTTCTCTCCGAGCGGAGGTTTTGTTGTTGGCTGCGAATGGGGTCTAGCCTTCAAGCAAAGTTTATGGCAACAACTTTGTATGTGTTCTCTCTTCTCATTCTTTGCTTTGTTGATGTAACTTTTGTGTACTTTTCGTCTGCTGTCTTAAAGCAAGGCAAACAACTCCTGCTAACTCATAAATTCTTATTCGAAGTTTCATCTCAAACTTCTTAACCACCTGTTGCCAACCAAGTGCAATCTGTGTGTCAATCCTGTATCAAGTCAATCTAATTTGCACAAAGTTTCACCCTCCCCTTTTCTCTCTCTCTCTCTCTGCATTTGGCACACCCAGAGCCAACACCTAATCTACGATACCTACTGGAAAAGACCTTGAAAAGCATGCGGGGCAATTGCAACGCCAACTTTCACCAGTTGCGTTAATTTTTCATGTCACAGTCAGAGACAAAACGAAACGAAACGTAGTAAAGTTGCCCCAATCTGAGGCAATTGCATTCCCAATCAGCCGCAAGTTGTAGTCGTCACGAAATGGCAACCGCAAGGCCTCCATCTCCTTGTCTCTGTCTATCTCTCTTGCCACATGCAATTAATGTTTTGTTTTGTCTTTCACCTCGCGGAAAGCAAAAAAAAAAATAAAAAAAATAAGAGATGAAGACGACAACGTCGACGTTCTAGCAGCATCTTCAAGGCAAATATGCTTGGCCAATATCTTCACATAGTAAAGGCTTACGTATGTATGTATGTATGTATGTCTGTATACTCGCTGCACTGCAAATTGCATATTTTTCCTCAGCTTAGTTCACGTTTCTCGCTCGTTTCGCAAAACTGTTGAAAAGTTTCCTTTGTCTCGCTAAGTATCTCTCTCTCTCCCTCTCTGTCTGTCTTTGACTTTTTGCGATGCCGCTTATTTTATTGCAAAGCCGATGTGGTGGTAAAGCTTCTTGTGATTTAAGCCCTAATGGAGGTATTTATAAATTGTTAATTAAGGCAATAACTCAACGATTTTAAATCCACATTGAACTAGTCCTGACGAGCGTTGGGCAGCCCTTAGCCCTAAGCATGTACTCAACAGTCTCGCTCTACAAAATTTATTGCTGTTGCGCCCTTCTATAAGATTTTAATGCCCATCGCATTAATCAAAATTCAGATTGTTAAAAAAACTAGAATTCTGAAAGCTTGAACCCAACTTTTTTTTTACGAGATTTTGGTTATAAAAAAACCCGAACCCTGAGGTCTTGTGTGGACTTCGTTAAGGGAAGTTTGAAATTTAAAAAAAATCGTTCTTATGTCATAAATTGGTCGAATCTGGCAATGCTTTTGTCATTTGTGCTCAGTCTTGACTTTTAATTTAGTTCGGATTAACCAAACTAGAGAGATTTGAAACCAACCAAAAAAAGATTTCAAGACAACTCCGCATTAAGCTTTCTTGAGGAGTCGATAAAAAAAAGCTTTGATGTGAAACATGATGCTAAATTTAAGGGCTTAATTGCAAAATCACAATCTCTCTCAATGGTATCTAATTCAGCAATGGCAATTTTTCAAAGGAAGAAAACTAACAGGGAATAGAAACACCAATAACAAGATTACTTGCTTCTGTGTTCTTTCTTGTTTTCTGTAACTTTTGTATATGGCGCTGCTTCATAGATAAATGAAAACAACAACAGTGGCAAAGGAATAACAGAAAGAAAGAATATTATCAGTCTTGAAATTGCAAAAAAGATATATATAATTTCAAACCCTCTCTCCCTCCTCTTCTACCACTGTTCCTTCACTGTTCCCACACTGCTATGTACCCAAACTATTCCCATACTGTTCACCCACGGTTCCCACACTGTTCCCACATTATTCCCTTACACATATTTATATATTTCAGTGAGGTTTTTTTATACTGTTCTACATACCTTTACACACCTGTTGGAAAAGTGAAAGTACCCCCACCCCTTAATTTTTTTTTTTTTTATAACTCTACTCTATACTCTACTCTATATGTTCTTCATTTTCAATTTCAATGTAATACAAAAAATCATAGTCGTTTTCCTCTTCATAATCATCCACATCTAAAGACTCGTCTCCAGGTTCATATTCGCATAATAACAATTGAATGACTTCTAGTGGAAGAGAAAGCCGCTTATGTTTTCGGACGCGCTTCTTTAAATTCATTGATGAAATGATGGGGTCCGAAGTAGCCATGGCTCTCTGGAAAACATCTGTAAAGTTGGAGATTCGACTGTGCTTTCTCGCATGGTGGAGTCTGTCGGATTTAAAATACTTATTCCTGGACTCTGCACCCTCTTCGCCAAAATAGCCGACTGGAAGAACGGAACGGTACCAAAATCTTGTGGACAGTCGGTGTCATGGGAAGCCATGGATATTTGTCCACAATAAGGTGCCCAGTTTCTTGGCAAAGTTGCTCATATTTGTCCAGGTTGACATGATAATCATATTAATATGGTTCTCATATTTAAAATGACTTGGATATCAATGCCAGTTATATTCGAGAATTCTATATAGCTGCTAAATGCACGGCGCGCAGTATTTCCGACATTTGAACTTCCGAATCCACCTTGTTTTGGTTGATCAACCTTAGGCGCCAGCTTCTCCCAAAACATACGTTGAATGTGTTTCTTTTTTTCCGATACCATGAATTTGTCGCCTTGATTCATAATTTTCTACTTTTTTCTATCAATTTTGTATGCGGCATGGAGCTTCAGCTTGTATCTGTAAATGCTCTCTTTAAATAACTTCAATTGATTCTTTTGAAAACTCCAATTTTAACGGACGACAAAATCGTATACTCTGAGGAGTATTATTATTACATAAAAAAATGCCTGATGAATCTATTAGGCGAAGAGGCATAACTGTTGTAGCGTAGAGTGACGAATCAGTGTATGCCTGATTGAAACTCGCATGTCCCGTGCTTCCATCAAAACCATAGCTTAAAATCAATTCTGCAGATAGGAAATTTGTGTGCTGATCATTCATTGTCGCTGCAATAAATTCCGCTTGATAAGCTACTATCCGAGCTACGGTATGATCCAAAAGATCTTGTAGGGAAACTTTCGCTACGGTTTTCGTTATATCAATATTGGCGGGTCGGCAATCCTTTTTTTTTCGGCTACTTCTTTATAATTTGGATAAATATCTGCCTTTCTGCACTTTGCGTCCTCTCGAGTTGCACAATACTGTTCTTTGGTGAAGCCTTGATCAAGTATTAAAGCCAAAGCCTCCTCTGTCGAAGAACGCACAGGCTGCTCAACGGGCTGAACATTTTGGCTTTTGCTGGATTTAGCGCTAGTAACTTCAATATAACAGCAAGATCGTTGAGCCTATGTCTTCGAGCAGCTATGCCTGCTGCTTGAACCAGCAAACCAACATTATGCTTTTGGGCCGCTGAGAGATAGTTAGCTTCATTTCTTTTCCCTCTTGCACCTTTTAACCAAAACGATATTTTTGGACGTCCAGCGGTTTTTTTCTTTGATTCTCCTTTGCTTGCATTTCCAATCAAATTCAAGCTAAGATTGCCTTCCATCTACTTTGAATATTTTGTCGAAAACTTATCCATCTTCTCTTTTAAGACGCTTTGATTTACTTCAAAAATAATGGGATCAACTTGCTAGCTAACAAAAGTGAATACTGCATGTTTTTTTACTCGAAGACCCTTTTGCTTATGCCACACTTCCAGCAGGGCTGCGTTTCTGATCAAGAGATTGGTTCCTAAGAAATGAAATTGCGCGAAAAGTCGCACGAAGCGCACGATGAGACTATATCTTCTGAATTCGCCATTAATGACTCTACAACATGGATAAACATTTTTTTAAAACTCTATTGAAAGTTGAATTTTCTTTCCGAAACCCAAACGAAAACATCACCTGCTACATTTACACATTGTTAGAATTGGACACACATATCAAGCAACATATTAGTATTTACACAAAGTACATACCTGAAGAATTAGTAATCATTTCAAATTTGACTGTCTTACGTAATTTTGTTTCAGAGTTACTGATTTGAAAGTGAGCTTCAAAGTCCGGAAGAGGGGCTTCTCCTCTCAAATTATACACTGGCTTTATTCAGCTGTCGTCCACCCCATACTACTCTACGGAGTCTTAGTCTGGTGGCCGGTCTGTTCTTAGGACTCTTCATAGAGTACAACGCAGTGCTAGCGCTTTGCGTACTACTCCAACAGATGCCCTTAACATTATGTTACACCTAATACCCCTAGATCTAGCAGCCAGAGAAATAGCTAGTAAAACTGCTATTAGGCTTAGAGAAACTGCTACCTTTTGTGAAGGCTCCCAAGGTCACTCGGCTATACTAAGCAGTCAAATAGCGATACCAACAAATATTGATTACTGAATACCAACTTTAGCCTTTGATACTATGTATGGGCTCATAGTACTAAGTCGTTTGGATTGGAACTCACTCCCCCATGGCAAACCAAACGCCATCAACATCTACACAGATGGCTCAAAATTGGAAAGCCTGGTGGGAGGCGGAGTTTTTAGTCCAGACCTAGGTATAGAAATGTCCTATCGTCTGCCCGAGCATTGTAGCGTCTTTCAGGCAGAAGTTGTAGCTATCCAGGAAGCTACCAACCATCTAAGAGATCTTGTGGTCAAGGAAGGAAATGTGTTTATCTTTTCAGACAGTCAAGCTGCATTACAAGCTCTTACCGGTAATACGAACAATACTAAAACACTTACTGAGTGGTCCGTTCTCGAGGCTATGGCTTGCTCTACTCGACACCCATATATTGAGTCTTTGATGCGAGCCCTTGTCCGAGCAGTGGACAATTTCTCAATTTCTGAGAGACTTCGGCATTACTGGAAGGCACAAGTAAGCCATTTCGAATAAGTTGTTCCACGATTTGTAGCCATTAAATGACCGGATAAAAAAAAGTAAAAAGTTTTGAAAAATATTCATTCATTTTCATTTTATGACCAAAACAATGCCGATTATCGTTTTTTTGAGCAAGTCGTATTATTAAAAGAATAACGTATATAACTTTATAGGCTGTTGCTGACTGTGGAAATGAGATGACAAAGTGAGTGCACCTATAGGCTGATTGAAGTCTGATTAATTTAGTGCGAAATTGACTATCAAATAGGGAGACTTCCAATAATTCGTTCATTTCGTCTAAGCATTCTCATTTCATTAGAGTGTAGATCGCGATGGGTCGTAGTCGCGACTTAGTTGTTCGAAATTTTTTTAGTTTAGACTCGGAAAAATAGATTTCAAAGTGTAAGCTTTGTGACCGTTCTTTTAAAGGGAAGAAAACTAAATTTGCAGTGGCTTTTACGCAAGTTGAAGTAAAAGATATTTGTGTGCAATTGGTCACTGAAGAGAAGATGCCATTCACCCTCCTGACTCGGCGCCCTTCAAGAAGTTGATGGAGCAAATTTTTTGCGGACTAGAAATGAATCCTATTACATCCCGCAATGTTATGCAACACGTAACAGAAAAATATGACTTGGTGAAGGGAAATCTTTTCAAATTATTAAAGAACAAAGTTATATTCTTAAAAATTGATATCACTTCGAGACATGGAAGAGGCATTTTGGGCGTCAATTGGGCCCAGTATTATCGTGAGCAACGCATTGAAATTTAGACACTGGGAATAATTGAGCTGCATAAAAAACATTCTGTAATGTACTTAAGTACGGAAATAGAAAATATATTAGAAGAGTTTTCAATTTCCAAGCAGCAAATTTACTCCATAACATCGGATAATGGGAAAACATAATTAAAGCTGTGAAATTCCGCAGTGAGTGAAGTCGTTGATGAAGAGGAACTTTTGAAGGATGTACTCATTCACTCAATAGTTTCGATCAAGTGTGCCCTTCATTCCCTACAACTAAAAGTGAAGGACTTTTTAAAGAATGATAGACGGAATAACCGAAATAAGCGCATACTCTCCCAATCCAATTGAAATAAGTGAGAACATTATGAAGTATTGGGAGGACAAAAAGTACATGTATCCTCGGTTCTATCAATTGACGAAAGTGATCCATTGCGTGCCAGCAACCCAAGTGTCAGTTGAAAGGGCATTTTCTGCTCTAAAATTGGTTATGTCTGACTTGAGGTGCAACTTGTCTTCAGATTCAATAAAAAAAATGTTGTTTCTCAAATTGAATAAATATTGCATCCCTAGTGCTGTAAAACTTTCATACTTACATAAACTCTGGGCATTCAATTTTGCAGGTACAGAGTATGTTGCAGTTGGGCTTGACCGACTTTCTTACTTGTTTGAGTTATTACAGACTAGAAGTTAGTAAGCGATATGTATAAACAGTGGCACTGAATCGATAAAAAAAATTTGTGGTATCCTTAATATTGATCCTTCAAGGACTTGATATATAATATATCAATGGAAAGCTATTGAAACACAGATCATAGATATGTGACTACTTTTGTAATGCACCGCTTGGCTTAAAAGATATTCAAAATCAATTTTTATTTTCAATTTTTAAAATAAAAATTGAAAAATAAGTCTTATTTTCAATTTTTATTAAAAAAAATTAAAAATAAGTCTTATTTTTAAATTTGATATTAAAAATAATTCTTAAAAGTAATTCATATTTTCAAAATTATAATCGTTACGATCCCTGCAAAAAACAGTGTACCAAAACAATTGCGAGTAGTGTCGACTTGTGTGCCAACAAAAAACAATTTGCGGGAAAGTTTACTTTTCATTTTTCATTTGAAGCTGAAGGCCATCGAAGGCTGCAAGTAGCAAAATCGACGCCAAAGCCAAATATTAACGGTGGCAAGGTCAAGCTCCATTTGGGCGTGGTGTAAAATGAGCAGCTACAGCCGTGTGAAAACATCAGCAAAAGGCACGAAAAGCTAATTTTGCAACATGCTAACTCTTTGCCACATGTTGCGCAACCGGTCAAAACATAACTTTAAACGCTGAAATGGGAAATCATAACCCATATAGCCCACACATTGCTCCTTCCGACTACTATTTATTTTCGTCTATGACGCATGTGTGTTGAGAATCAGCACTTTCGATCTTTTGAAGAATTCAAATATGAAATATATATAAAAAAATGTAACTCCTGCTGTGGCTGTTTCAACGCTTTGCAAGATGACGCACAATGCGAGAGATTCGAAACAATAATAGTTTCACTTAGGGTCTCTGAAAAGGCTTAAAGACTTACATGTATGGGTCCCAGCAGAATACTTGGTACTTGAAACTTGGAATATTAAGGAGAATTTGATACTCAATAGTTTCAAATTGATGACTAAATAGTGTCATTTTGATGATTATTTTGTTTTTTGGATGTAGTTACTTTCAAATATGATTAAAAATAAACGACTTGCGTTCGGTCGAGACACCATTTAAGGTATGCTGCTTTGAAAGTCTTTCTTGGGATATGGACTGCAGATTGAAAAGGTTGTTCGTAGTTTGTTCTTAAATCTGTCTGGAAAGGTTTCAAGCTGACTCGAATCCATCATTTGTCAGTGGAGTCATCGGCAACTATGGCATTTGCTCTACTCTCGTTTTGGCACTTAAATGTATAAGCTTTTCGTCTGGAGTTAGCTTCGGACTCTGTATATAAACCGCCTTAAAAAGGTCTCAAAATTTGGGCCAGCGCAATTAGTCAATCAAAATACCACAATCCAGAAAGTTCTCTTTACTTCAAAATGGCCCTTCGAGCTGGATATGAACCAGCAACCTATGGAGGAAATTCTGTCAACTTCTCTGCTTACATTGCCTACTCCTTCATTTGGTCCTTTGAGCACGAAATTCTGCCAGACTCTCTGCTCACATTAGCTTAAAGCCAAGTAGATTTAATGCCTAGTATTTCGCTACCTTGACTCAATCAGTTTTAAATCAAAATTCAAACGCAAATCTGTAAAGATTACTAATGAATCCCTCATAGAAGGCATCTCGACATCTCCCACTTTTTATTTACTACCCAAGTGTCTTCCTTTCTAACCAAGAGCCAGCCTCTTTCATCGATTTCCATTTCACCTTGGCTAAGCATGCAAATTGCTCCAATTTGCTAATCACACACACACACACACAGACACACAAAACCAAAAACCAAAATCCCCAAATTCCAAATCGTTAGCACCACCAATTGCCACTTCAACTTCACCACACAAATCACCCATTGTCCATGTACAGTGGCTGACGCATGTCAACACACCCAAGCAAAGCTAACTGCAACACTTCAGCAATTTGCACAACAGCCACACAAAAACAAAAAAATTAAATCATTAAAATTGCGACACTAAAAAATGCCAATTAAACACCAATGGGAATTTTGCAGGCGTCTTGCGCGAAAATCCCCCAACAAATAAAAAAAAAATAGTTAGCCTCAAAAAAAAGCGAAGAAAAAATAAATTACAGATTACGAAAATGTCAAAAAATCAACAAGCTGCAGCAGCAGCAGCCAGCAGCAGGCGAGGGAGAAGACGGAACCAAGTCTCGAGGAAAGCCACAAATTAGATGTTGAAGAGATATCCATACACAAGCCGTCTAACGACGATTCCGTCGAAAACAATGTTAACGAAAATAGCATTTAAGGAGAAAGTGCGCATACCAAAAAAAAAGCACAGAAAAAAGTTTTACTGTCTAACAATTACAACATGATGACGATGACGATATTGGCCATGATGATGAAGATGATAGAGGGGGGGAAAGAAGAAAAAAGAAAAAAGAGTTGAGTACCCACAATGAGCAACATATCATTACGAATTAAGCAAGTAGTCGCAGAAGAAAGACAGACGAAGAAGGAACAAGTTTAAATGAGGCAAAATCCGCCTTGGGCCTAAATACAGCAAAAGCAGAAAAAAATAAAAAAAAATTGAAGAAGAAAAGAGAGTGGAGAGTAGTAGCTGGTCAGCTAAAAATATAACCCAATGCAATGCAATGCAATGCAGCTGCATCTATCAGAGATAAAGATTTATATATCATAAGCGTAGCAGAGAGGCAGGTAACTTAGAAGGGGGACTTTTGGAGAAAATCTGTCAACTTAAACTAAACTAATTTTCAATAAAATAATGAAAAATTCACTGTATTTAAACCTTGTACACAGAGCTCGCAAAATATTGTCAACCAATTCTTTTCATGATGTCTTCTCATCGAAATGACAGGACAAATTTAACAGACTCGCTCACTCTCTCAACAGAACACTTGATTTTGTTTTTCTCGTGTTTTCTGTTTTTATAATTCTCAATGAGAGAATCACACCCGAAACTGTCTTACGATTGCAGCTTTTGTTAGGCTCTCAGCAGCTAAACATAACAAGCAAAACGAGCCAAGTAGAAAATCCATGATACAACGATATCAGCTCGCTTTCTGTTAGAAAAATCTCTTAGCTTACAATTCTATGCAGCTGGCCATGCCTCTATTAGTTGTATCATAATCAGAGCAAAGTGTCGTTTTTGTTGTTGTAGAGCTACGTTTTTGTTGTTGCGTTATTCATTTCATCGAAAGTAAAGCTTAAAAGCGGAAGAGGAACAAAATAACACAAGAGCGCGCATACACACTTGCAGATTACTGAGGAACACGCGCAACACACGTACATGCGCAAGAGACACTTTCAGCAGATTCATCCCAGCAAAATGTCTCATGAAAACAAATGCACAAAGAGAGCGAAATAAAACTCTCTTTGATTGAGTAAAGAGCACGTTCAGAAAATACAGAGCTGAAATGTCAATTCTTTTCCCTTATTTATGGTGTCCAAGGGTGACTGATTTTAGCTGACAGCGTCTACAGTCTGCTTCTACAGTTTTATAAAGTTGTACATATATCATTAATCTCTCTCGGAGGTGACACAGAAATCACTAGAGATTTTGGTATAATCATTTGCATTTCCAATTTAAATTGAATAACTTTGTATGAAAAGTGAAAAGTAATCTTCGGTTGCTAGATTAGATGGTGAATTTGGGCGATTTGGAACCAACTGCTCAAATCTACTTGGCTTTAAACAGTCGGTTTCAATTCGCTTTACTTTCGACATCTGATCTAGTAACCTAGCTCTTTTGTGCCACTTTACATATACATTCAAGCAGTTTAAATTTGAAATACAAGCGTTTATACGAAAATTCCTAGTGATTTCTGTGTAACCCCCGTATAAGTTAGTCTACCTTCACACTGTTTGACACATGAGACATGATAATCTAGTAGGCCTGCATTTCCCCATGAAATTCTTTTCAAATTTAAAGCATAACAAAAAGCAGGACTACTTGACTATTATGTCTCATGTGTCGAACAGTGTGAAGGCAGCCTAATACCCTTCAGTTATAATTCGTATAGAGCTCTGATCCACTTGTCGTCATTGAACTGCACGTGCACTACTATTTCGAAAGATTCTTTTATATTATTTGATTATTTGGTAGACTGCGTCTATTTATTAGTTCATACCATCCTGTCACGGTCGCCACTTTTGCTGAAACTACTTGAACTATTTAAAGTCTTTTTGTATTTGGTTTTGGGGTTTTTAAGTGAAGCAACGAAAAGCCAGGCGCGAGAATTCTCTTGCAGACTTTCGAAGACAATTAATAGGCAATTTCCACCTCTACGCGTTCTGTCATCGATTGCAAGATATATCAATAAATCCCCAAAGGTGTTTCTAGTGCGTTCAGCGTCCACTTCTACGTCTTCAAAAGCTGATCTACTCTGTTGGTTTCAAGACTGCAAACCTTTGATATTCTAAAGAATTTTTTGGAAAGTCTAAGGTTTGGTTGCTTTACTTATTAAACCTTAGCTTTTGGTTCGAAGATTGGTTCAAGGATTTTGAAGATCGTTGAGAAAATTTTTGGTAAGACATATTTGTTTGTTGAGCTATCTTGCTTCCTGCTAACGAACCTATTAAAAACGTAAATCAATGCCCAAATGAACCTTATTCATACGTGCCTGAACTTTAAAATGAAGAGATGAAAAAAAAATCAATCTAAAATCTAGATTGAAAATCTCGTTTTCAAGAAACTTGCAATTTTATAAAAACAAGATTGAAAAACCTTGAAATGAGCTTAGAAATCTTAAAAACAAGATTTATCATCTCGCAACTTATCAACCATCCTACAGTTTTCTGTATAGCTTCAGTTGAAGTTTTTTGTGATATATATCGATTTATTTTGATAAAAAAAAAACCAGAAAAAGAAAAATAAACAATTTTCGGTTGCAATGCAACCCCCCTACCCCTCCTGGGACTCGAACCACGACCTCTTCGTTCAATAACACATTTGCACGGCCGATTAGTCGATTTTGGCGTAGGGGGTCAATTGTTAAAAGCAGCCAGTTGCAGTATAAGAACTCAGGCTGCGAAAATCTTTGCTCTTATACTGCAACTGGTTGGGCCTAACAGTTGACGCACGATGGTAATGAGGTGGTGTCAGTGTTTCAGTGCACAGAAGGTACTGAGCTCAAGTCTCAGTATCGGCGGATTGATAATTTACAATTTATATAAGTTTTTCAGAAAGAAGAAAATGTTAATAAACTAAAACAACTAAACCAAAAAAATTACACCACCCACCCATCACCTAAAAATAAGAAATTTTTAATGAGATTGTTTCATCTTAAAGTCGAGTATAAACGATCTTAATTCAATATTGTTGGATTAAGATTTAAATTGAAATTATAATCTTGGGTTAAAATTATCTCGTCTCTGTCGAATTCTGACACCGTTTCGTCTCGTTTCAAGATTATAATCTTGGTTTTAGATTGATTTTATCTCAGTGTATATACATATATTTAGGGACTGTAAACCACCAACTCTTCGGGATTTTTCGATCTTTATTTACACATTATTTACACAATTACTATTTACATTATCAATACGGTCTCTGTCCATACTCTGTCCTACTTTTCCACAATCCACCGACGCCTCCATCTACGCTCTCATCATCCATTCAGTGTGACCATCCTCTCAACCAGTAGCACTAGCTTGTTATTGTTATTAGAGTGCTTCAGACTAAATCATCCGGAGGCCCAAAGCCAGTTCATTTCTTTAACATGTTTACAGGACTTGTTTTTACATTTAACAACTTGACTTATGCTTCATTTTTCTTTCGAAGTCTTAATATGCCAAGTTTGAATATGATAATTAAATAATAACACAGTGCTACACATTTCTAAAAATTGTAATAACCTGGGTAATGACATAGCGCATGCTGAAGAGCAGGTCGCGTAAAGCACTTCCTCATACTTGGTTTTCCACGGGGACCCCCAAAATCTGAAGTTATGGCCCAAAAACCGTCCCTATGCGAAATGTTTTTCGGAAACTATAGAAGCCCTGATTTCGAGAAGGTGGGTAAAGAATTAACAGATTCTTATGCTGAAATGGGATGTAGAATGTCCATAACATACGAACCAGTTGAACGGTTTCATCAAGAAATAGCTGCAATGGAAAAGCGATTTAGTAACAAAGATCCAGTTAGAATGCTGTCCACCTATTGCTGGTCTCTAATGCGAGAGAGTGATGATACCACACTAAAACGTAAACGGTCATCTGCACATTTCCAATGCAGCCAAGCTAAAAGCCACTTAGTCCACCAATAAAAGCATAACAAAAAACATGGAATTTTCCTATTTTCTTAAGCGCATCTTTTAATTTTTGTATTGTCCATTACTAGAAGGGATTAATGTACTCTTGCGGAGTTGCTTCATGGAAGATTTGAAACTTGCGGCTTGGTTCTAATCCATAACAAACTTGATATTTCTGCGCATATAGGTACAAGGAGACTAAATATATAAATAGGTATTGTCGTGTACTACATGTTTGGAGTACATGTCGCTAATGCGTCCCATAAATTGTTATATATGGCAGGAGTGGCAAAATTTTAAATGAAACTTGATTTTGAACGTTAAATGGATTCTCCATCAAAATTTGGTCGCATTGGCACTTATCATATCTGAGTTCCGCCAATATAGGTCCTTTGGTACAGGGTATACAAATAAGAAAGTCGGTCCAGCCTGACTCTAATATTTTCATCCAGGCCCTATATGTTACCCTATACAATCGAACAGGAATAATCTTAGTCCAAAATTGTCAAACAAATATGTAAGCATTTATGTGATTATATAAAAAACTATGTTTAAATTTCCCACCAAACTTTAAAAAAATATACTTTTTGGGGCATTAAAGTTGAAAATACTAGATCTGTAACCGGCGTTTCTGAGCCATCGCTTTAAATCTCTAAAGCCATTAAATATATTTTAATAGAATCTTCACGTCGCTATGAGAATTAGCAAAGTTACATAAAATCAGATGGTCCATTCGCGAGTTACTTCAAGTTAGGTAAGCAAAATGAGCAACTAACGGTTTTTGGGCCATAACTTCAAATATTGGGGGTCCCCGAGGAAAACCAAGTATGATGAAGTTCTATACGCGACGAGCTCTACAGCGTACTCTATGTCATTACCCAGGTTACTTCGCACTGTAGCAATGTGAAATGAAATTTAAGTTAATTAAAATTATTTTTTGAAACGAATATTTGTTCAAGCAGAGGAGGTCCGATTTGGTTTCAGGAAACCAGAACCGAACCAGTTCTTCGAGGTTCATTTTAGGACCAGTTTGTGGTCATGATTTGAGCTTACTCCTTTAACTGAATAGATGAAAATCCAAATGGCGACCGCTTTAGTCGGCAGTGATATTTCACAGGTTGCCTCTTCTGGTCTGGGAATTACTATTTTTATGGTAAAATTACTGTACACACAGTAAGGAAATTTACTTACTGTACGCATCGGTTAATATTACTAATTTTGTGGGTTGGCGCATTTCTAAACGATATTTTCAGTTAGATTTACTATTGCAATAGTTCTCTTTGCGTAAAGGTTTACGTGATAGTTACTGTCAAATTTTGTGAATTTTACCGACTTTTTGGGTTGGCGCATTTCTAACCCAAAATATCGGTTAAATTTAACCACAGATTTTTTTGTGTGTACTAATCACCGTAAACGTAGCCGAAACCCAAACGAAAGAATCTCAATAGCCGTTAGCCGTTACGTAACCCATATCAGTAACTGGAATTAAGCGATCCGCCAAAACAGTTACCATATTCATAACCGTTATTCGTTTCGGTTGCAATCTCTGTCACGGTCGCTACTTTACCTAAAAACCCGGTTCCAAGAACCGTTATTCTTGGAACTGATAAGAGGCTTAACATTGATCCATTTCTGTTCAAGTGCAACTAAATCATGAAATCAGCACGGTCACTTTATTTGAAAGTGGAGACGAAGACACTTACATCAACATTGTCATACATACTGTACGAGCTAAGCTCTTTACGACCATATATCTCACTTAACACACTGTTAACCCACTGTTAACTCACTGTCAACACACTGTTAAATTCGAATTTGCTTTCCCTCATTTTTTTTTCGGAAAAGACAAAGTTTTCGGAATTGTAGGAGCCTTCAAAAGCTCTTCTTGCTATTCCAGCCACTACTAAAATATATAATTTTAATCATGTAATGAATACAAACATTAAATTTCTAGATTAACCGACTGCAAACTTCCATAAAAGTCTGCTTAGTATCAACCACATTCATTGCACTGCCATAAAGCCATTCCCCCATTTTACCCCCACTTCCGTGGACGCCTCTGCTTCCTACCTAATCGAATCAAGCCAAGAACTGTGCGAATTGGAGTGTGCACAGATAAAACATTAAGCACCGTTGACATTGACCACAGAGCTGGACGCAACTGGCAGGTTCAATGACCAAAATGCAATGCAAACTAATAACGTTTGGTTATTAAACCGAATCGCAGAGCAGCGATGCGGCCAGTTATACATACTACTATACACATATATGACCGATTATTATGAGTGATAAGCAATTGACACCCAGGCCTCGACTCTTTTTTCAGGATATGCATACGTTCAACTCACTTTTAATTAAAACAAGTCGCCTCACTTTGGACAGACTGCAGCTGAAGTGCTGTAACTGATACTTGAGCCGTATCATCAAGGGCCGCGTAGTCCCCCTCCACGTCCAGCCTAAAAACCTGATCTTCTTTTTATGATTTTTGCATCGTTTTAATTGTCCCACTTTTCAGCTCAACTCGACTGAAGGCTCAGCGAAGAAAAAAAAAAAAGAAAAGGAATGTGAATTAAAGCAGCTGTGTGGTCACTGAAAAACCTTGAAAACTTTTCCCTCTGCCCCGTCAATGTGCAAACAAGTTCAGGAAATGGAACTGATTTTACAGCAGTTTTAATTTTAAAGATAAAAAATTTTAATTTTAAAGATTTTTTTTTAAATGCATTCAAGAATTATAATGACCTAAATAATGTAAAATATAGTAGGAAAACTGACAATGAATTTCAATTCAGCGTTCAAAAGTACTTATTAAAAGTTTGCTATCTTCTGCTGTTTCTCTGGTGCAAAAGCTTGTAATCCTGTGTATTTAGACGCTTTTAATAGGAAATTTATAATTCTTTAACGGCAAATTAATGCATGTCATGGGGCGCCCGATACGCGCGTAGCTCTTTACGACGATAAAAATACACTTTTTTTGGATTCGTTTGGATAAATTCAATCTTGAAATAGCAAGAAATATAACTTTTTTTGGACTATGATTTCTGAAATATTAGTAATTCACTGTTAACCCACTGTTAACTCACTGTTATGAATGAATGAAATGAATTAAACATAATAGCTTATCGACTGAAGCCACAACTTGACCTCTTGGTAGCCATTCTTCAAATAATATGAAATTCAAATTTGCTCTTCCTCTTTTTTTGTCCCACCCAAGAATATATATTGTTGATCAGCATGACGAGCAGAGTCGTAATCGAGACGTAGTAGGCCCTGTCTGTGCTAAATTGCATGATTTCAGTACCAGCCCTTCCCAATCAGGACTGGTTCAGCTCTGATTCAGTACTGAGCGGTACTGAAAGGTAGTTCAAGTTTTTCTTAATCAAAGCACATTGGGCTGGATTCCCAAATTGTTGGCATAAAGTCGAATTTTCCATGACGAAATTTGTTGATTTCAGCATCCGTGAGCTTTTACCGGGGCTGCAATGTCTTATCTTCGCTTTGCTGTTTGTTGGCCAAAAAAGCTTTAAAATAAACCACAACTTTGCAATAAATGAGATTGGCTGCTAGTGATCAATAAATTTGTATGAAATATGGAAAATACAGCTGAAGGTATGTAATTTGCTAATAATATGTTGTTTTGATGTCACACAACCTAGAAAAAAGCTAACAAAAACAGCTGTGCACTGTGGATTTAAAACTAACTTTCGCCCACTTTTGGCCAAAGTGTAATTATGTTAACGTGTACTTGAAAATATGTACTTCTACTTAATATTAACACTTTTTGCCCAGTTTTTCCCTTTCTCCATCAATTTTCGTATTTTTAGGAATGATTGAGTTCTGCCATGCGATGATTCTCAATGTATGGCTTGCCAATAATAGGAAAGACAAAGCGATTTCGGATCGGATTTTTTAGCAAAGCCACATATAAAATATAAGCGTCGAGACAAAAAATATTATTTTTAAAAAAATCACAAATTTTACACGCTTTATACAGAAAAGGTTGCCCAAGTGCAACAGAACAATCTCCAATTTTAAGTTGAAGCACTTAAAATGACTTTCTTCGACGATGACGATTACTTTGGACAGCGATGAAGTAGTACACTGCTCGCTACTTGAATAGGACACCTCTAAAGTCGATTTTCTATAGTTAATTGCTGCTAAACCAAGCCATCTAGGAAAATAATTTTTGTTTTCTTATAAAGTTTATTTAAATGTAGTAATTAGACGAAAATTACAAAATTATTCAAAAGTTGTAAGTATACAAAAAACATTGTTAACCAATAAGTAACAAATTTTGGAGTCTTCATTTTGCGCCACTTGAATAGGACACTTTATCTAAAAACCATTTAAGAATATTTCAATCCTTTTCAAATAACAATATTACTTTAATAAGAAATTACTAACATGTTTTTAAACCAAAAAAAGTTTAAAAATAGTGTGTTGAGCCTCCTTTTTTTCTCCAAAACCTCACACATTCGGTCTGGAAGGGATGCATACAATTTTCCCAAATAATTCAACGATATCGAGCCCCATGCTAATTTGATAGCTGCAATTAGTTTGGGAACGCTCGAATATTGCTGACCTGATCCATATACTTCACGTGTTAGCCATCCCCACACATTCTCAATGATATTCAAGTCCGGTGAATAGGGTGGCCAGTTTAATAACTCCATGTTTTGGCTCGCTATATACGATTTAACAATCCGGGCCGTATGTATAGGGGCATTATCATGTTGATAAATCCATTTTAGATTTGCAAAAAGAGTTTGGAAGTGTGGAAAGGCCTCTTTCAATATACCATTATAACACAACGCATTCATGGTGGTTGGAATAAATTTAAGCTCACAGGTGCAATAATAGGAAATGGCCCCCCATACCATAATACCTCCAGCACTGCTGTGCAACTTATCAAGATGGTGTGGTTCTTTTCGAAGATCATGAAAATAGTAGCTGTAGCCATCGGGGCCCTCCAAATTAAACTTTTTTTCGTCCGAAAAGTCCAGGTGACATGTGCGCGCGCGAAAGCAAGGCGTTGTAACTTCCGAGCCGGGTTAAGAGGTGACTTCTTCTTGATTTTTAGTCTCTTCAGGTGTGTAGCATTATTAATAACACGACACATGGTTGTCAAACTTGCTTTAACGTTGCATTTTTCCCTTATCTTGTCCAAAGAGTCGTGCGAATTGGAAGCTTCTCTTAATATAAGTCGCTTGTCCGCGATGGTAAGCACACTGTGGGTGCGGCCCTTCATGTTTTTACCATAATTAGCCTCATTGTTTAAAAAATTTGTTATGGCGTGACGGCTCCTGTCGACTTTTTTTTTGCTATTTTGGCAATAGAAAGGCCAGAATCCTTGTAAGCTTGGATTTTTCCTTTCTCCGACTCAGATAATGAAGTGCCACGCCCCATTTTAATTTTTTTTTAATTTTATATACACTTCAATTAAAGCAAAAAGTTTAAGTAAACCAAAATTTGTGTGCACGTGTCAACGATACCGACCAAATAAAATGCATGTTCTATTCAAGTGGCGCAAAAATTCCATTGAATTTTTGCGAATGCTCACATAAAGTGCAAACAACTTTATAACGGTTCTATTCCAAAACTTGGAATATACTAGAAAGAGCGAAGAATGCTTGCACAAAGATAATATGCAAAAAATACCGTTATTCTACCATTTCGTTTTCGAGTTACGAGCAGTTTTAAAGAGAGCATACAGGGTGTCCTATTCAAGTGGAGAGCAGTGTAGATAGAAATTGAATGTAAAAAAAAATATTTATGAAAAATTTCTACTTAAAAATAAAATTACGAATTCGCAAAATATGATCATATGGGCGGCGAGGATGGTCGAGGTCCGATCGGTTCAAAATTTTTTCCACATGTTAGTTTTGCCTTAGTTATAAAATCATCCATGTTTTAGGCCTGTCCAGAGTTTAGGCATGTTTCAACTCTGTGGCTACAAGTGCCGACTATATACCAAAAAATTGGCCATCCAGCCCAGTGTGCAAAGGCCAAGAAACCTTGAATATAGGAAAACAATTTTGAAAATTTTTTTTTAAACACAAAAAATATATAAATCTTGAATTTTTAAAAAGAGTTTCTTATATTTGGAGAGCAATTAAGTAGCACTACAATCAGCAAAAACAAAGACATCAATCGACCATAAGGAGTTAAGGATTTAAGCCAAAATATGTACTATCGTGACGTTACAAAAAACGGAAATGGGTTTTGGAGTTGTTTTGGAAAATTGCAAAACTCTGCGAAGCTTTCTGTATAAAACTTTATTTAGTTAGGTTTGAAGTAATACAAATTTATATTCAAAAATCTTTTCTCGATTTATAATGCCCTTGCAAAGGGTATTATAATTTTGCCCAGAAATTTGCAACGTATAAAAATGTTAATTTCCGACCCCATAAACTATACATATTCTTGATCAGGCGACGAGCTAAGTCGATTGAGCTTTGTCCGTCCGTCTGTCTGTTTCTACGCAAGTCTAGTCTCTCAGTTTTAATGCTGTCGAGCTGAAATTTTGCACAGAGTCTTCTTTTTACTGCACGCTGCTAATATATCGGAACCGACGGGATCGGATGACCATATCTTATAGCTGCCATAGGATCCAGCTGTCAAAAAATGGTTCTTAGTGAGAAAAACTTGTTTATTTTCAATGTAAGCGTCCTTAAACTCAGCCTTTATAAATATTATATGCTTTCAAACAGATTTGCAAATTTTGGTCAAGATCGGATGACTACATCTTATAGCTGTCTTAGAAACCATGGGTCAGAAAATGGGTCTTAGTGAGAAAAACTTTTTTGTTTTCAATGCTATCGTAGTTAAACTCTGCCATTATTAATATTATATGCTTTCAAACAGATTTTCTAATTTTAGTCAAAATCGGACGACTATATCTTATAGCTGTCATAGGACCGGTCGGTCGGAAAATGGGTCTTAGTGAAAAAACTCTTTTTGTTTTCAAGTAAATCGGTTTTGAGGTCGGTGATTATTAATATTAATCGCTTTCAAACTAATTTGAAAAAGTTTATCCACATCGGGTGACTATATCTTATGGTTGGATCGGTCGAAAATGGGTCTTAGTGAGAAATTTTTGTTTGTTTTTAATGTTTGCGTCCTTAAACTCACTGATTACTAATTCTATATGCTTTCAAATACATTCGCAAAATTTGGTCAAAATCTGATAACTATGTATATCTTAAGTCCTCCATAGGACCGATCGGTCGGAAAATGAGTCTTGGTGAAAAAACTTTTTTGCTTTACATTTTATCGTTCTTAAACTCGGCGATTGTTAAGTTGATATGTTTTCAAAAAGATTCGCGAAATTTGGTCGAAATCAGATGTTTATCTGTCGAAAAATGAGTTTTAGTTAGAAAAAATTTTGATTTTTATGTAAGCGTTCGTAAACTCTGACATCTCAAAAACAGCATTTTCAAGGGTATAAAAACTTCGGCACAGACGAAGTTAGCTTAAAAAGATTTAAGATACCAAAAATCAACGCAATCTATTTTGTTTTTATTACAACAAAACGTGTCCAAATGAGAAAAATGGAGCTTACGCGACTTTGCATTCAAAAATCACGAAATGTGTTGTGAATAAATTTGAGATTGGCTTATATTAGTTCAATTTTATTGTTTCCCCTTAAAAATATGATCACAAATAATTTTTTTTAAGTATTTTTAATTGTTTGGTCTCGGTGGACTTTTCTGTGGAAATGCCGATATATATACTTGATCAGCTTCAACAGCCAAGCGCCGATATAGCCATGACCTCTGTCCCTATGAAAGCACAGATTTCTGAGATGTTAAGAGATAGAGGTTTGACTTGTATGGGACATATACTTTTTAAATTTGCAGGGCAGATCAAGTTTATTTTTAAGAAGGAAAGCAGCGCTGCTACTGCAGGTTCAGAGCTTTTACAGTCGGGCTTGACCGACTTTCTTTTTTGTTAAAAAATATTTTTTAGCAAATCTTTCATGTTTTTAAGAAATTGCGTTAGGATTTTAAGGGTTGATCCCAATTATAAGAAATTATAAAAATTATCTTAAGAGCTATGTTACCATAAACATAAATTTAAATTTCGCCCTAGCTTTAAGAAAGTAATTAAAAAAAAATTCGCCCTGTTTATCAGAAAAATGTCTACTTTTCTTGTTTTAAGCCTAGTACTGAGGGCGTTCGAATTTTCCTTTCGTCACAGTTTTTCATATAATTAGAAACACCTTGGCCTTGCTTAAATGCTCATGTGCTTTTAGAAAGTGTTTCTATTTATGTGAAATACTGTGACGAAAGGAAAATTCGAACGCCCTCAATATTAGACTTTAAGAAAAATTTGTTTCCAAAGCTTTTTAAAATATCAGAGAAATTCAAAAAATAAGGCGAAGTTCTAAAATGCATGTCAAATTTTTTTCTCGGTGACATTCAAGAAAAATAGATACTCTTGATTAAGGTATGATCGAGATTGAATTTAGAACGTTTTGTTCTTAAAATTTTAAGATTGTGTTGGTCTTTTCTTCTTGACTTATAAATGAATCAGTCTAAAGTTTGAAATCATGAGAATACGAATAAAAAATAATAATAAACAGAAAACATTGTAGTTCAATTTTAAGGGATTTTTCCCATAAATTGTTGTTTTTGTTCTCAAATTTGGAAATTCCGTACTTGGCTGACTAAGTTCGGAATTTCCAAATCTGAAAACAAATTTCTCATTTTGAGTTCTATTTTGGAATTTTTAAATCCTGATAGAAACAGTCTGGCCTGTACTCGTTTTCGAATCCGATTGATCGGAATTCATTAGAGATGTGATTTCCATGAAACTTTTTATAGTTCTTTTATGAATTCGGTTAAAAGCTTTGCCATCAAAAGTGTTGAATGAAGAAAAATGGAAATTTGAAGTCAAAAGCCGAAGAACACAGTCGGTTTATTGAAATATTTAACAATTCCGATTCCGCATGATTTGATGGAAATCGAAAACCGGAACAGACCTGAATGTTTCTGTTACAGAACTAGTAAGGCTGGAATGACACTTTCAAGGGACAATTTTAGTAACAATTTTCTGTCTAAGAGGAAAAGTCTTTGGTGTAAGCGAATCCAAGAATGCTTGAATTGGCCGCGCAATGTTTTTGAAAAGGCTGAGATGATACACAGCATCGACTTTTGTACATTAACCAAAAATTGCGACAATAATTAATCCTAAAAATTGTAAGTGCCATTCCAGCCTTTTTTAAAGATGAAGAAAAACACAACATTTCGGCCATAATGGCAGTTATTTCTTGGCGGATATGGTTTTTCAGGTCTTCCAGAGTCCTTGGCTTGTTGATATAAGCCTTTGATTTCATATAGCCCCTCAAAATAAAAGTTTGGAGGCGTCAAATCTGGTGAAAGCGGCGGTCAGTCAAAATCACCATTTGACCTCACCAGCAATGACTTAAAAAAATCGATTGTAGCGCGGCTTGTGAGTGGTGGAGCGCCATCTTGTTGAAACCAGTAGTGCACCATACGCTTTCGACGAACAATTGGCATCAAAAAATATTTTGTTATATTGCGATAACGCTCCTGATTGACGGTAACCGCTTGGTCCTCTTCATCTTCGAAAAAGAATCTTCGAAAAAGAACGGCACAAATACCGCACCAAACAGTGACTTTTTTATATTGAAGAGGCACCTTTTGAATCTCTTTAGGAATATCAGTGGCATAAATACGGCAATTTTGCTTGTTTACCGTTCCGTTCAACGTAAATTGAGCTGACTTGTTTTGTTGAATGCAAATTTTAACAATCTGAGAGCGTTCGCATGGCGTGTACTGTTCCATGGTAAAAATCTATTTGGACTGACGCTTCAAATGCGCTATGTAATTAGTCAAAAGTTATAGTGTTGCCAGATGGGTCCGTCGAATATGCCCAAGCCTGTACAAGAAAATAATGACAAAACAATTCCACAATTTTAAGGACAAAACGATTTAAATTCAATCCCGCACATACCTAAACTAAAGGATGGCCTTTTATTCCTAAGTGTACAGCTGTTTCAAGAACCAACCCACTCTATCTTTAGTGAGAAGTCTTCCAAAAACATCAAGACAGGAACAGCCTTCTGCTCACCTCCCACCCAAACTACCAAAGGGCGCAGCTACTAACGAGCGATAAGAAAACGCTTAGATATAAATATGAATAAAGCTAAAATACAAGCTAACTGCTTTAAAATAGTGTTTCTTACAGCAGAACCATCATCTTCTGAGAATCAAGAAGGCGTAGATGTGATGTTAGGGCCACTTACTCACACATTCAACACTTTTTACAAAATAACACAGTTGATTAATCAGTGTGACCTTGCCATTTTGAGGAACTGTTATCTCCGTATAATTTTTACGATAAATTAGGCTATGTTATAGCTTTATCCCAAGCATAACTCTACCATTGATTTCATAATTTTCATAAAACAATGCTAGTTAAACCCTTTACAAGCTGTTAAGAATATTCAATTTGGCTTTTGTAAACAAATTCCCTCACAACATGCCAATGTCATCGGTAACAAATCCAAAGATCTTCACACAGATACTAAAAATCACTTTACGGCTTAGTCTATAAACAAAAAACACGAAAAAAAAAAAAACACCATCAATATGTGCTAAAAGTTTAAAAACTTCAACTTGCTGGGAGGCCAACATGTGTGGGTGGTGGTTAGGGTGAGGGGACGACGGGTGGGTAACCAACATTCCATCAAAATATGTAGCACAAGCTTACTCAACGAACCATCTCCAATGGGTGGCTACGGTGCAGGGTTGTGTCTGTGTGTGTGTCTGTGTGTGATTTTCATTGCAATATCTCAAAGCTAGCGAACGACATGAATGGCAGCAGTTGGCTCAGTGCAGAACTAGTTAGGATAGCTGTTGGGCAAAACGGGGGAGGCGGAGCTGGGAGTGTATAGTGGAGACGAAGGAGAACAAGTCGAATGAAATCCAACTAAGCTTCAACATCAAATGCAATTCAAATTGAAATCTTTACAATGCATACAGTTGCAGTTTAGATGCCATTGTGTGTACAAAAGCAACAACAACAACGATAAAAGACAAGAACCGTACCCAAATACTGCCGGAGTGGAGTACCGAAGAGAGCGATTCGTTTCGACTTTGGTGTCGCTGGCCAAGCAACAAAAGAATCTTGAACTCAAAATGGGTCTCTCTCTCGCACACACACACACACACACATGCACCACTGGCTATATCTAGTAAGACTAGTTTAAGATTTTTCATTTAAAATAGATTGTCGCTTAAGTTCTCCTCTATTTATAATTTTTTTGCATTTCATCTATGAAAACACAACCAAGACAAGTTTTCATACATTTGTGACCTGATAACGCTCATTGACTGCCAATAACACTTCCACCCGCTCCCTCCCTTCCACTTACCACAAGAACAACAAGCATAACAAACTGTTGACATAGATATGCTCACTGAAGTGGGTTAAGTGGTTGTGTTTTTGGGTAGACAGGAAGAGAAAGGAAATTTACAAAATTTAATTACGGTGGAATGTGTCAAATGTTCAATTTTTTAAGTCTTTCAATCGTGGGTGGGAGGGAACTAAATTTTGAACAAAAAAAATTGATTTCAATATCAATTTGATACGCGTTTTGTATCAATATAATCCTGGAGAGTATCAAATTGATATTTTTTGGTATTAATTTAAAACTATAAAATGTTCAATGTCAACGAATGCTAGTTCGAAAATTCGAAATGTGAAATGAAGCATGCCGAATGTCGCAGCTGGCGATGCTTGAAGTATTTTGATATTAGTGCAAACACATCAGTACTTAATTAAAAGTAAATGATATAGAGAACACTTTCCCAGGCGACGTGCTGAAGAAAAATTAATGGATTTCAGTACATATATCACGCCACAATGCTGCTCTGGCTGATTCCGCGCTTTGCAAGATGACTCACAATGCAAGACGTTCGAAATAATGACAGCTGTAGAAGAGAGTTTTTCGCGATTTTCACTTAGCGTCTCTCTCTCTTTATGAGAGTTACCCAACCATGGCCCCTGGTAGCCGAACATACTCAGCAATTCACACCGAAGGCTTGCCGAAGTCATGCATCACTGTGTGTTAGAGAGAGAGAGAGAGAGAGAGAGAGAGAGAGACAGTCACATTTTCGCTTTTTCTGCTTGGGGAACCCTGATCTAAATGTATGGGTTTCAGCACCATTACAGCCACACCATTACAGTTGGCCTTTGATTAAACAACATTCCCGTGGACACGGATTGTGCAGAGTAAAAGAACAATACTTCACATAGGTGTCCATAAAAATAAAATACATTTTGTAAGAGTTAAGAGAGAGAAAGAAAATGTTATGTTTTAATTTAAATGATAGTTTGTAGAGAACTGAATTGATGCTGCAAACCAGGGCTGCAAACCGGTTATAAACCGAACCCGTTTGAACCCGGAATTCCGAATTCTTGTTGTGAACCGAACCTGAAACCAAATCAAAGTTCAGAAAATTGCTGATCCTGTTCCGAACCGAAAATTGAGCCTCAAAGAGTTAAAGACATTCTGAACTCTAGTCAATTTGTTGTTATCAATATTGTGCGACAAAGATTTGAAATCGTTACGAAACTATAAAGGATTTTCAATATAATTTCTAGAAATAAGTAATAATACAAACAAGAGTCTTTGATGGCACAAATGGAGAACCGATTAAATCAAACATTTTATAGATTTTGACAGTTAATCAATGTAAAAAACTGTACAACGAAATGCAAGCCTTAGGATTACATCTAGTAAATTCTAGCGTTCCCACTCACTATACTAAAACAAATGACACCCTTCTGGATGTGTTTTTTGTAAGCAATGCCGATAAAATTTTATTATATGACCAAGTCTCAGTACCGAATTTCTCAAAGCATGATTTAATATATCTAACATATGACGGATTAATTGAAAAAAATGACCAAGTGATTAGTTATAGAAACTTTAGAGACATTGACTATGTAAGATTAAACAATGAACTTGAACTTTGTGACTGGAACAGCATTTACTTGACTCCATTAGTGGATGAACAACTAAATCGTCTAAACATGAATATTAACTATTTATAAAATACGTTCGTACCTATTAGAAGTAAGATAATTAGACCCAAGGATAAGCCCTGGTTTAATAAGCGCATACAAGATGAAATACTAAAACGAAATAAGGCATATTTAAAATGTACAAAGGTACAAGACTGAACAACTATATACTCAATTTTCAAACTGATCTGCAATACAAAACGTACATACTACACACATAAGCTAAATAGTGCAATATCCACTAGTCAAACATGGAAAAATATTAAGGATATTGGGATAGGAAAATACAAACCTGTTATCACAGACGGTATTGACGTTAATACCCTTAATAGGAAATTTGTGCAATTAAATATAACAGAAACTCCATGCAATCTGTACCTGAACACACCTCCAATTAACTGTGATAATTACTTTAACTTTGTATGTGTGAATCAATGTGATGTCCTAGAGTCTCTCCTTAATATTAAGTCAAATGCAATCGGACTGGACAGACTGGATCCAAAATTTCTTTCAATGCTGCTCCCCAAAATATTACACCATATAACGCATATAATAAATACAGCGCTCACAACGTCTACATTCCCAGACAATTGGAAAGTAGCGAAAATTATCCCAGTACCAAAGACTTCGAATGAGTTCAGGCCAATATCCATACTGCCATTTCTTTCAAAAGTGTTTGAGAAGTTGATGGCCAAACAAATTAACAGCTTTCTTGAAGAAAATAAGTAAGGTTTTTGCAAACATAGAAGCTGCACAACAGCAATAATAAAAGTAGTTGAGGATATACGACAAAAATTGGATGACAGTTATGTGACTTTTCTAACCCTGCTTGACTATAGTTAGGCCTTTGACACGGTAAACCACGATATACTATTAACTAAGCTTAGATACTTAAATAATTTTTCTGAGACTGCTCTGAAGTTAATAAAATCATATCTAAGCGGCAGAAAACAAGCTGTAGTAGCGAATGGATGTGAATCAGAACTGGTTTCAATCACGCGGGGAGTCCCACAAGGATCAGTGTAAGGACCACTACTATTTGCCGTTTATGCAAATGAACTTCCCAAATCTTTATTAACGAGTGATGTCCATATGTATGCAGATGACGTCCAAATGTATGTTAGTCGACCGTTAAGTAAAATCTGTGATTGTATTGATATATGTAATTCTGATTTGTCACGTGTTTCTGAATGGGTCTATAAACCCGAGAAAATCAAAATGTATTGTTATCTATAAACGAAAGATCGTTACAGAAAACTTGCAAAAACTTAAGATAGATAATCAGACCATTGAATATGTGGAAAGAGCCGAAAACTTGGGACTGACTTTTAATAATACTCTAACATGGAATGATCAAATTAATAAAGCCGCTGGAAAAATGTATGGTCTGTTGAGGCAGCTAAATTACACAAAAACACCTACTGCCTACTAAATTTAGATACCTAATCGCAAAAGCTTTCCTTATTCCAACACTGACATATAGAATAGAAATATTTGCCAGCAGTGATATGACTAGTCAGAACAGAATAAAAGTAACATTTAATAACATTTCTAGGTATGTTTATAATCTCGGACGGACTGAGCATGTCACTATCCACACAAACAACCTGCTTAATACTAACTTAAACAATTGGATTCACAGCAAAGTATTAAAACTACTGCACAAAATTATATTTACTAAGGAACCCGCATATTTATTTGATTTGCTTAACTTTGTGTCGTCAAGACGAACAAACAACTTGGTATCCTTAAGATGCAACCTGGAGAGCTGTAAAAAACAATTTTATTATTATGCTATTCAGCTCTGGAAGGTCTCCGTTTCGAATTCGTTTCTGAACACTGAAATTTCGAATTACGTACTATGATTTTTTCTTTAGAGCGAAGTTTTTATTGGTACCGTTGAGATTCGCTATATGGAAGTTAGACTGTATTTTGAATATTAATAACATAAATTAGATTTGTATTCAATTTGAGAAAAACTTGGGCTGAACCAAGGTTCGATCCAAAACCTTTGCCAAAAAACCTCAAAACTAAAGTTTCCGAACATTAACCATTGGCAAATTTCGGTGCGAACCCGCGAATCGGAGCTCCGGAAAATTTGATTGGGTTTGCAGCCCTGCTACAAACTCGATAAGAAAAATTATGATTTTCCAAAATGCAGAATCCTGAGTTCGTTCAGTATGGTGCACCGGGCAAGAAAGTGTTCAGTGTCCTCCCTCTCTCCGGTATTGCAAAGTGTGGCTGGGCTTGGTACTGTACGGGGTATAGTTTAAACTCATTTGTTCGATTCTTGCTCGGAAAATAACCGATATGGTTGCGGATTCGAAGTCATTTTGAAAGTAATTCCTAGTCGAAAGGTTGTTATTGCAGTTGTCTGTAGGTAATGCGGGACTGACTAGCTCGAGCTTCTGCTTCGAAACTGGCTCTCTCTCTCAGGTGTCAATACTTCGTAGAAGTTGGCCTTGCCAAACGCTCCATGTGTTAAAATCGTTCAGATTGCAACTAATGTTGTGTTCCATTCCCAAGTGCGAAAAACTGCGTTTTGGTCTCAAGCAGATACGTTGTAACAACTCTTGGGAGACGAGTAGATGACATTCGCATGGTCTTGGCAATGTATCCGAAATGTATTTTCATAGTATATTGTAACATGGTGGGAAGTCCTGTTTCTAAATGTAACGCATAGTTGGGGGAGTACTGGGGTAGGTGGAACACACGTTTGACAAAAAAAGTCTTCAAATTGATCAACGCCCCACACTTGAACAGAATAGCACATAATTGCTCTTGCAGTGGTTAAAAATAGGGCGTATTTGGTGCTGTGGCTTACCTTCCTTTTTCTAAGCAGCTCTTTCCCTGTCGAATTTATGGCAATTTTAAAGTCTCTGAGTTTTTCTTTAAGGTGCTTATGAAACATGTCATGCGTGGAGTTAGAGTCACTCCCAGGTATCAATATTCGTTGACCACTTCAAGATTCGTTCCGTTTATTTTCCATGCATCTGCTGTAGCTCTGCGTTCCCTACTATCTCGAATTATCATAACTTTTGTTTTTGCGCAGTTGACTTGTAGGCTCCACTTTTGGCAATATTCATATAAGGCGACTTTTGTTACATTAACGACTGTTGTCGGCTTGTAACACCATGTCGTCGGCGTACATTAACACTTTTATGTGCTCTGAACCCAAATAAACGCCCCCTGGTTATTATTAATATAATACAAAGAGTTTGACAATTGCAATACCACACAGTGTCAAACTGATACAAGTTGGTATCAATTTGATAACTTCAAAATATCATTTTAATACTTTCGAAAATGTCAACTTGATATACTTTGAGTATTAAACAGGGCTGCAAACGAATGATTCAATTTTGAATTATTCCTGAGAATCATTCAGGCATCGAATTGACATATTTTGAATTAATTCATTATTTCCAAAATCAGAATTGAGTTGATTTTGATTCAATTCACTTACAAAAAAAAAGAATTGAATTGATTTTGTTTCAATTCAAGTGAATTAGAAAATTTGTATGTTCATTCATTTGATTTAAAACAGAATTGACTTAACTTAAAAAGCATGTTTTGTTTTTATTATGAGAAGATTTTATACCCTTTATTCGCAGAATAAAAAGTGTTTACTAATTTCGGGCAAATGCATGTAACAAACAGAAGGAAGCAATCTAGACCCCATAGAGTACTATCAATTTATTTAATACAATACTAGTTTTTGTTAGCTATATTTGTATTTATAAGTCGTTAACTTTTAACAGCAGATGCTTTTCAAAATTCTCGTCTCCCAGACATCCACGTTTGGATACGTTCAAAACTGAAGCTTAGGAAAACAGCCTCTCTACTGCAGCTGACGATGGCAGTGGTGTATTAAATTTTAAAAAAGTCCTCTTAATTTGTGGATACTTGTTTAGCATATCTAACGACTTTGCCGAGTCGGACAAATATGCCGAAAATTCTGATTCGGCTGGCGATAAGCGGCCACTCAATGTTTCTTCAGAAGTATCTAAAAATATAAAAGCCTTTAATATAAATAATTTTAATAGTAATTATTATAATTATAATAATATTAGAATCCTCACTGCTCATAGCTGTGTTGCATTCGAGAGATATTTGTAGGACAGCGTTCTCTGTTATTTTAAGAATCTCAGCTTCAGTTCCAATATCGAAACTAGGATTTAAAGCCTTAACCCACATACATTTTATTTGTGGACAAAGAACGGAAGCTACAATGGCAGTTTCAACGGATTTGTCCAAATTAAAAAACTTGCTAAATCGGGTTTCAACCGCTTTCATTAAGCTATTAGCCGTACTTCTTACATATTTGTGGGAGGTCAAGGGAGTCTGCAGCTTAGCCAACTTGGTATGGATTGTAGCTAAAGTAGGTAGTAAGTATCCAAACATAATTCCTTTATCCCCTTGCAAAAAATCAATGGCCTCTGCTATTGGCTGCAGTAGTTTCAGATACTCCATCAAATATTCAAAATCACCATCGAGAAAGCTTTCAGTTCCTAGTTTTTGGCACAAGTCCTGCAACTTGGACTTATGGGAAAGTAAGTCCTTGACGGAGTCAAGTAATGAATTCCACCTCGTAATTACAGGATACTTTAATTGAGAGCCTAAAGTTAGCATGATTATTTCTGACGTCTTAGGTCTATTAATGTTGGCCCACAACATGCTGCATTTTTTAATACCTTAAAGGAAATAACCAAGTTTGGTAAGTACAAAATTCCTAATTTTGCAAAAAACAAGTGTGACTCACTTTCTTATGTTTATCGAACAAAATGCTATTTGAGGCAAGCAATTTGTTAAAATCTGTAGTAGCGACTATATTTAGAGTGTGAGACGCGCATCGAATATGATTTGGTAAAACCATCTTTAAAGATTGATTTGTTATTATGTTGCGTTCGTAAATAGCGAAGAAAATTTTAAGTATTATGTTTTCCACAAATGTTGCATTTGGCTAAAAATTTTCAATTTTACGTCCGGTGTTTTCAATTCTGATTCATTAGTCTATTTAGATATTGAATTAAGGTTATAAGAATATATATTCGGGGGTGCTTAACCCTGCGTACGCCACCCATTCATACCTTATTGCTTACTGAAAAAAGGTTTTAAGCAGCAGATTTCTGGTACGTACAGCGCCATCATTCTCAACCGATTTAGCTCTGCAGCCTTTAGAGGTGGATCGTCATTGTTGTCCTCTTGCGAAGTATTACCTCTCTTTAGCTCAGACATTTTGCACTGTTTTATATTAAAACTATACTTTTCGCCTTGATATTTAATTGTCTACACCTTGACAAAATGAGTGAAGTAGCAGAGTTAAGTCAATTTTGATTTAAATCAAATAAATGAACATACAAATTTTCTAATTCACTTGAATTGAAACAAAATCAATTCAATTCGTTTTTTTTTTTTTAAGTGAATTAATTCAAAATCAATTCAATTCTGATTTTGGAAAAATTGAATTAATTCAAACTTTTGTTAATTCATTGTGAATTAAAAATAAAAATGAATCATTCTTTTACAGCCCTGGTATTGAAAAGCATTTGATACTCAATAAATTCAAATTGATGACTAAATAGTGTTCTATTAATAATTTCTTTGTTTTGGGTGTGGGAATTAAACAATATATAAGGTTGTCAAAAAAGTCTTGCGGTATTTTTATTGAATTTTCAATTGTTCATAAAATTGGTTATAATAATGCGATTTAAGTCAAATATGCGCCGTTTTGTTCGATGACGTGTTCCCAACGAGATGCCAACTTCATAATGCCCCTCTTATAGAAGCTCGCTTCCCTATTGGCAAAAAACTCGGAGAGCCAATTTTCACAGGACTCTCTTGTGGCCAACTTCCGACTACCAAGCTCGTTCGCCATGGTAAAAGAACCTCCCATCCGAGCTCCCGGAGCTTCTGGCGCGTCACCAAAGATGTGTGTGGCCTGGCGTTGTCCTGATGGAAGACAATTCGGCCTCTGTTGATCAAAGATGGCCTCTTCTGCATGAGTGCTGCATTCAAGCGGTCCAGTTGTTGGCAGTACAGGTCCGAATTGAGCGTTTGGCCATAGAGGAGCAGCTCATAGTGGATGATTCCCTGCCAATCCCACCAAACACACAGAAGAACCTTCCTGGCCGTCAATCCAGGCTTGGCCACCGTCTGGGCAGCTTCACCGCTTTTCGACCACGACCGTTTGCGCTTCACGTTGTCGTAAGTGACCCACTTTTCATCGCCAGTCACCATCCGCTTCAAAAACGGGTCGATTTTGTTGCGATTCAGAAGCGATTCGCATGCATCCATACGGGCAAAAATGTTTCTTTGCGTCAAGTCGTGTGGCACCCATACATCGAGCTTCTTTTTGAATCCAAGCTTCTTCAAATGGTTTATAACGGTTTGATGACTCATGCCCAGCTCTTGGCCGATGCTACGGCTGCTACTATGCCGGTCTCTTTCGATCAATTCAGCGATTTTATCGCAATTTTCGACGACAGGCCTTCCGGACCGTGGCGCATATTCGATCACCTCTGCACCAGAACGAAAACGTTGAAACCATCGTTGTGCGGTGGAAATGGAAACTGTATCGGGTCCATAAACTGCACAAATTTTATTGGCAGCATGAGATGCATTTTTGCCTTTATCGTAGTAGTACTGTAAAATATGCCGTATTTTCTCTTTATTTTGCTCCATGTTTGCGACGCTATAACTCACGAACGAAAAGAGCCAGAAAAAAGAGCTTTCCAAAAAGCTCTAGCGTGAACCGATGCGACGAATACAACTAGAACTACGCGCTTGCAAAGACAAGCTTGCGGAAATACCGCAAGGCTTTTTTGACAACCTTATATATACATATTTATTTGAAAGAAAATGTTTCAAACTCATAGAATTGAATATTTATACAGATTGTCTGACAGTCTGTCTGGCTGTTAGTCTCTACGTATGAGCAAACACATCTCAGAGATGGTGAATTGAAACCTCATATCTCTTGTTAGGTACGAACCTTTTGAGACATTTTTAGTAATCAGCAATATTTACCAATCCGATGAATTAAATGTCGAGCATACGAATATAACGAGAAAACGAAGTTGTACGAAAAGTTTGCTCCAACTTGTTATTTCTCACTCATTTAATACTGGAAATTGTTTTAGTAAATATATTTAATATGTTGTTTATTTTTCTTGTATCATTTCAGGTGAGTGAAACACTTGTATGCTTTCTTCTACTGTTGCACTTCAACAACAATATTTTCTGATTACTCAGAAGTTTGTTTAATGCCATTAGATGCAGGTGGTTTGTACATATATGATGATTTAAAAATCTATTAAAATTTAATAGCATATAACGTTTTACCATTAAGAGACTTTTAATGAGTCTAAAACCATAATGTAAGACAATATATAGTATGGTAAAATATGGAAAAATATACACAACACTGGACACCAATCAATGTTAATTACACCAACAATTATGTCTTTTTACTATACCAAAGCGATGTTGTTAGACATAAGTGACAAGTGTTCTTTAAAACACAGTTTGTTGTTTCTGACCAGTATTTGCGTTTGAATAAAGCTTGCAGCTGTCCATTGAAAAGAAATTGAAAAAATAAATAAGTTACATATTATATCCACTTCACATACGCATTTATAGAAGCCGAGCTAAGGCATACAAACTAACACTTCTGTTTTAAGCTAGGTAAAACTTTTTTCGAAACGTTTTTTGTGCTGATTGCTTGTTTCGTAACAGAGAGTGGTTATGATGACTTAATTGACGATGTGCAACTCAATGTAAACAGGATTTTTAAATAAGCATTCGTTTAGATGGATTTTAATGGATTTTGAACTTATAATTTTTCGGAAAACTGTATTTGCTTTTGAAAAAAACTTAGGAAATTATACAGTCAAGCTCTCACTTTCATTTTCCCCAAAAGTTTGGCGATTTGAAACAGGGTTTTTCAGCAAATTTGGTCTCCAATCGCAAAACTTTTAAAGTTAAAAAAATGTCAAAAATGTATTCAGAAGGGGCGAAAAAAGATCAGAGAAGTTTTTATGCAGACTTTTTCATTAGGTTATATTCAAACTTAGTTTCTGCTTGTAGTTTTGAGTATAAAGATAATTCCGACTTACCGTTATGGAAAATTTTTATTGCCACCTTCAACAGCCAAGACACCGAGAGAAGCTCTTCTTGGCCCTTTGAGGTGGAAACTTTTAGAATCGGTTCCAAAATACTTACAAAATTTATAATTCTTGAGTTTTCTAATTCATTTTCTTAAGCGATTAGAACAAAACTTCTGGAAAGTTCTATGCCAATAACGAAAATTCTTAAATTTAAAGAGCATTTAAGAGTTATTCGCTAATTTCAAGATCAACTTTCCAAAACTTTTAATTATTTTTTTTACATTTTTATGGGGAAATTTCTAGAATTATTTTAAAGTTTACAAAACTTCTTAAAATTAAAAACAGTCATAAATTTTTGTTGATTTTTAAACTTCTAATAACGATTAAGAAACCAAGGCTGCAAACCTCTAAAATTCTACAGATGGGTCGCTCTGACGGTTCGAGCCCATAGCGAAGTAAAGTGTTTAGTTCGAGAACCTGTTCCATAACTTATGAAACCTAAGGTTTTGATTCGAATATATTTCAAAAATTGTTGCCTCTATTTTCTATGAATTTTAACATATCGGAACGGAACCCAATTCTTCTCGACCTTTCAAAAGTCCTTGGTCGTTCCCATATGTACTCGCACATATAGATATGAGATGTTTGAATTGACATGTAACAAATTGACTTTTGCTATATTTCCCTACTCATAGTCGTATTACGCCGAGTTTGAAACTGATTTTCATTGGATAATGCACCAACCGATCGTGGTCCGGTTCAAAGGACCCAAATAAAGCTAATCGGACGGGTTCCACCGCTATGTTTGAATTTGTCATCAATGTTGAATCAGTGATCTAATTGAACTAATCTAATTTGAACCAATTTGAAACTGGTATCATTTTCTGAACTGGTTCAATTCAGTTTGGAACCGATTTTATACCGGAAGAACCTACAGATCATACTTCAAGTTGTTGAACTAAATATTTTTTGAGATATGAACTAAAAATCTAACTTAATAATAAAAAAATTGGTCTGAAAAAAAGTCTTCTTCTTCTTCTAGTTCCAATCCCGAGTGGGACATAGGGCATCAACTACTCCTGTTGTTAGCTGTCGCTTTGAGTTCTCGCGTTTCTTGGCGCGGTATTCTTCTTTCATAGCCGTTAGTTGTTGTGGTGGGTTTCCGCACATCGCCTTATCAGGGCCCATGTCCATTCGCTCAACCAAGGGCGGAAACCTCTAGGAACTTTACCAATTATGCTGTCACCAACATATAGGTAAATTTCCTTGACTTCGCTCCATTTCTCATCTGCTGAAGGGCCATCATTCAGCACCACTGATCCTGCCCTCTGATTAAGCGCCTCCTTAAAGCTGGCCTTAGCTGCCGTTTGCTACAGTCGGTCGGTGAAGTATTTCGCCTTTGGTTTCGCATTTTCAGATTTTGCAAACGCAGACGTCCTAAGACGGATGACCGCTACCATTAGATGATGGTCTCCTCTTTCGTTGCGCACATCCATTAGACACCCGCGAAAACGGCGCGATATAGCTAGATGGTCTATTTGATACTGGTATTCCCCGGAGGGCGACACCCGGGACACTTTGTGTGCGGTCTTATGCTGGAATATGGTTCCGCCAATTACCAGTTGGTTTGCTGAGCAAAATTCTGCAAAGCGAACTCCGTTTTCGTTGCGATCGCCGACTCCGTGCTTTCCCATTATATGGTTTAGGCTGTTGTTACAAGATCCGACTTTTGCGTTAAGGTCTCCCATCACGATGATAATATCACCACGGGGGATTTTCTTGTAAGCCCCGTCTAAACAGCTGTTAAAGTCGTCCTTGTCTTTTTGGGAAGCTTGCTCCGTTGAAGCATATGTTTACAGGATGCTGATGTTCCGCACCTTGCTTCTGTATCTGGCGTATATTATCCGCGCAGACACTACCTTCCAGTCTAACATACTTTCGTGAGCAGAGTGGGACATCATCAATCCTACTCCGGCCCCACGGCTTTCTCCAACATTTTTTCCAGAGTAGATCATCTTTGATTTTCCTGTGGGGGAAACATACTCGGCGCTCCAAGAATGTCCATACTATATCTGCAGAATTCGGCTTCAAGTTGCAAATATCTGGGCTTGCTGTTGTTCTCGTCCAATTGGCTTCTTTCATCAAATAGCGTTCTGACGTTCCATAATCCTAGAGTTGTCCTTGCTCGATTTTTAAAGGTCGTCATCAGGGGGGGGGGGGGGTTTGTATCCGAGGCTGGGTTGATGTTTCGGTAGCTAGGGTTTGCTCAGAGAGTTGGGTCGCTGGCCCTACTCCCCTATCCTGGTGATGGGTGTGCCATCTTATAGTCCAGGCCCTATAGTAATCAAGCTTAAGCGATTTCTCTGCCTTCTTACCGAAGACGCACTAAGGCCAATTTGGCATCTTGATTCGCCTCCTCACAATAAGCTCACCACGAACCGGAGTCCGCGGCTACCCAGAGGACACTTGACTCGTTTTATGGAGTCGGAAGTTCGTGAGCTGCTTGAGCCGACCGTATAAGTCCAGTCGACTCAGTCCTCCTTGTTTTCAATGCTATCGCTCCCATACTTGTTACTGATCAATATTATATGCTACCACACAATTCTGTCAAGTTTGATCAAAATCGGATGACTATATCATGTACACACCTGATCATATTCAGGTAGGTAACAGAAAACAGTTTTATTCATTGTTTCAAACTTAAAATTTGTTCTCATTGGTTCTTAAACTATTTGTTTTTAATAAAATAAACTTACTTGTAACATAGAATAATAATATAACATAAAAGAGATCATTTTGTGTTTCAGATACGTTTTCAGTGTGATCATAATAATAGGTACACTTCATGTGTTGGTAAGAAAACAAAATTTTAATTTCCATTTTGTGTTCTTTTTTTAGGTAAATTAGTATTTCCTAACTTAGTATCCACCTCTATTTTTGGCCACTACTGCTATTCTTTTTGGCATACTTTTAATAAGAGCCTGACAGGTCTCTACTGGTGTCTCATACCACAGTTTTTGGACACCTTCCCATAATTTTTGTTTATTTGAAAATGAATGCCTTGCCAATTTCTTTTTTAAGTCTCCCCACAAGTTTTCAATGGGGTTAAGGTCGGGGGATTGGCTTGGCCACTTCAGAACGTCAACTTTATGGTCAGCCTTGATGTGTGTTTAGGATCATTATCTTGCTGAAATACCCAACGTAATGGCATATTTTCCTCAGCATACGGTACCGTTTCCAATTTGGATTTGTACTCTTCAGCATTCATTTTGTTCGTAGTCTGATAAATTGGACCTACGCCGTACCAGGAGACCCCATACCATTATATTGCCACCTCCATGTTTGACTGTTTTTTTTTTGTAAACCGTGGATGGAATTCCTTTCCATTAGGGCGTCGAACATTCCTTTCACAGTCATTCCCAAACAAAATAATCTTGGTTTCATCGCTCCATAATATGTTTCTCCATTTTTTCTCCCCGTTGCATCCTACCCAGTTTTTGTGGTCCCTTGCAAAAGTTTGCCTCATGGTGATATTTTTTTTTGCGTATAAGTGGGACTTTTCCGGCAATTCTCCCTGGTAGGTTGGCATCTTGTAGTCGTCTTCGGATAGTTGGAGCACTAACTGAATTCCCAATTTCGGCTGCAATAGCCTTCGATGACTTAAATGGGTCCTTTTTGCTCAAAGTTACTATGTAGTGGTCAAGGGTTTCTGTTGTTTTTTGTGGCCGTCCACGGGTTTCCTGTCTTGGTTTTCTTTCTAATGCATTTTTGACAAAATTATGAGACCTGTTCATTAATTTGGCGATGGCTCGTAAAGATTTGCCTTCTTTTCTCAGACTAAGAACCAATCGAGCTTCTTCTTTAGTACAATGAGAATTTCGACCCATTTTTTCTAAAAAAAATAATTATTTAATTCTCTGTATTGACAGGAGCTATACTTAATTTACCTATAGTTACCAAAAGATCACTGATTACAAAATTATTCACTTGATACTTGTGAGAAATGGAGACTGTACCTATTACTATGATCAGGCGAAATGTGTGGTGGACTCGCAATTTATAGAAAAGCTTTGATATACGGGGCAGCCCCTCTTTCAACTCTTTGTCACAGTGTGGCCAGACATTGACAACAACAAAAAACCAAAAATTAAAAAGTTGTCAACACTAAAAGTACGAAAAAACCATCTATAATTAAAAAATTCCGGTGTGTACCTGTTAATATGATCAGGTGTGTAGCTGCTATAGAAACGATCGGTCGAAAAAGTAGTTCTAGTAAGAAAACCTTTTTTGTTTTCAATGGTAGCGTCTTTATACTTTCCAACTATGAATATAATCTGTTTAAACACAATTTTGGCGAGATTGAAAAAAATAAGATGAATTTATCATAAAGCTGCCATAGAATAAACTAGAAAGTAAAGCTCCAATTACGGTTCCAGTCCATCCAGCTTCAGTCACAAATCCAGTTTTTCCAATTAGTACTTTCGAGCGAAATTATGTCGTTTTATTTTGTCGGAATAATGTTGTTTCAAAACGACATAATTTCGATTCCAAATGTACTGGGCGAAATTATGTCGTCGGAATTATGTCGCTATGCCTTTTATATTAAATTACAAGCTCCAGTATATAAGGGTGGGTGATGATTCTCGATGATTTTCGTGTGGTGAACTCGAATCTGTTTTCAGAAATGGTCCATCACGTCGAGATTTTTAGTAATTTAAGCTTAAAGATACAAAATTGTAAACGACTGTTTCTCTCGGGGCTTCGGGGTTTTTATTTAGGCGGTTATTTAGACGGTTTACTTATTACAATATAGATACGGGATTGTCATGTGTATTCTATCTACATCGTGTCTTCCTTCGTCTTTGTCTGTCTCCTAATACTATGCATTCTCCTCTCGGTCTCATCATTGTCCATTCTTTGTACATCATCTCTGTTCTAAAATACCTTAACTCTAAAAGACTTATCGATACACTTGCACATACTGCCAGCTATTTTCAATTAATTCCCAAGGGATTTCTCTTGAGGTCTGCATGTTAGATGTTAAACCCACCTTTACTTTTTGGAAACATAATTAACCTCCAGACATCTTGAACTATCTTGATGATATAAAACACTTAAAATTGTTCAGAATACAAATCTTATTGTGACTTTCCAAATTTGATAAGATCTTTTGTCTACAAGAAATTAGCTTAAAATTGTTTCAAATGCCACCCAACAACCACAAAAAAAAAAAAAACAAAAAACTGAAAATCCCACACAGCTGCTTTGCTCCATCTCTCTCTGGTGGCTTGTCCACTAGATGCACACGCATTAATAGTCATCCACTCTCTCTCTAAAGTGGCCAGTTTCTGTTTTTCCCCCCGTCTCCTACTGCTGCTCATCAGCAACATCATCCTCTTCGGTCCAGAACAAGTTGCAATCGCCGCATCGCTAACAAAGCCACTCGACAACTGCAAAAATGTGGCCAATGCTCCAAAGATGGTGGCAAAGGAAGTGGCCAAATGGTGGAGTGTTGAGGGGGGGAGGGGGGGGGAGGGGCATTGGCTAACTGGCAATTTGAGGACGCCTGCTCTCTCGCATGACAAGTGGCCCGCAACTAAATCGCTCGAGAGCAGCTGTAAGATGAGCTTAGCAACAACACAAGACCATTTGTTGGGGTCTGTCTCTATCTAACTATTTGTTTTTTTCTTTATTTTCTGCAGTGCATTTTCAATTTATTGCCCAGAAAAAAATAGATCTAAATGAAGAAGAAGAGCAATTTTCGAGTGGTTCCAGCCAACCAAAAAACGTTTCGCTGTTTCGCTTAAAGCAACAAAATGGTTTTTGGTTAAAAATAACATTTTTGTGCAAGCAATTGAAATTATGCGTATGCCAGGCAAAAATATTTCAATGCACTGCCTGGCCCATCTGTTGTGGCTGGACTGACCTCATTTCTGAAAAGAAAAAGGTGGCCGAAAGGGGGGAAGGAGTGGTACTCCTCCTTCTTCTTCTTCAATATTTTGAAAACACTTCAGATCAAAGTGCATTTACTTTGGGAAATAGCTATACAGACACAACCTGAGAGTCTTCTTTTAAGCCATGCAACACATTCACAATTAATGCTCCATAAAATGCATCGACTTGGTTGAGGATGGCAAATAAATAAAGTCCAAATTTACGAGTGACCAACAAAAATAAGAAGAGGGCCATCCATTCATCCATCCATCCATCGATTTATCCCCCTCATTTGGCGGAAAACAGGTTGCATGGGCAACTTTGGCGCGGCACCAAAAACTTTTCGACTAACGTCGCTGCTGCTGCCGCCGCTGCGGGGGCAATCAATAGCAAACGAAACACGTGAACTTTGAACTGACCTAGCCCACATAGCAGGAGTTGTAGTAGTCGTACACTCAGGCAAAAGCCAAACAGAGCAGCGGCAGCAAAAGGGAAACGAGTCGAAAAGTGCAACAAGAAACATGCAACAAGGGAAAGGTAAACACACCAACCAGACACCAGATACAGCGGCCAGACAAAAGATACATCCATAAAGATACAGATACATTTACAGATACAGATATACTATGTACATTTGGGGGGGGCACTCGAAATGCAATTGGGTGCGGGCGTTGTATCAAAAAAAAAAGCAACAAAAAAAAAATTATTGATTTACGCAAACGATAAATGGCACAGATACGTGGACTACGCCGGCTAATGGAAGTGGCGTAGCCCCAGAGGGAGCTACAAAAGGGGGTCACCACAAATACTTGTAGACTAAAACACGGGGATAATAAAGGTACAAATGTGGTGATTCTGTGTGTCACTTAGGATAAGTTATTAATTTAGCCCTCACTTAGATTAATTTTGAATTAAAATATGTTTTTCACCTCAGTCGATGGGCTTAACTTCTTACAAAATTATAAGGGACCATTAAGCAAGTTTTTCTCATATCAATTTCGTAAACACCGCATTAATATCAAATTTTAATGTTGTAGTCACTGCACCACACCCTCTATTCGTTGTTATAAACACCGCATTACCAACGCATTTTCAATATCCTAAACACCACATTAGAACCACATTTCAATATTGAAGTCACTGCACTACAACCGCTTTTCAATATTATAAACACCGCATTTTGAATATCCTTAACTCCGCATTAAACTCTCATTCCAATGTCGTAGTCACTTCACTACAACCGCTTTTCAATACTTAAGACATTGCATTACCACCGCATTTTCTGTATCCTAAACACCGCATTAAAATCACATTTTTATATTGGTGGCACTGCACTACAACCGCTTTTTTGCTTTAATAAGCAGTGCATTTTCAATATTCTTAGCACCGCACTAATATCACATTTTAATGTCGTAGGCACCGCTTTTCTATGATATAATCACCGCATTACCAACGCTTTTTCAATATCATAAACACCGCATTGCCACACAGCATAAATAAGGTACAGAGAAGCGCTGAGACATGTATGAACGGCGCGCTCCGAACCACACTAACGGAAGCGCTTAACACCATATTTCATCTCACAAATGGCTACACAACAGCCCTCAGACTACGACAAGCCGATACCTAAAACGGGGATAATTTCGTACACTCCACTATACTTAGCCACCAAGCGGGTGCACCGTCAAATACAGACTACAGTATACCTCGAACGACGTTCGACAAATCATACGACGCACAGTGGTCCAGAATCGTTTTGCCTTGTACAAAATTTCGTATCTTTTGAACCGCTCAAAATTTTGAATTAATTTTTTTACACCCTTGTAGAGGGTATATTAAAATTGTCCAGATGTTTGTAACGCATAGAAGGAAGCATCTCCGACCACATAAAGTATATATATTCTCGATCAGCATGACGAGCTGAGTTGATATAGCCATGTCCGTCTGTCCGCCCGTCTGCTTCTATGCTATCTCCTCCGTCAGTTTAAAAGCTATCTTAACCAAACTTTGCACGAAGCCGTTTGGTAAAAATACGCTGCACATTTGTCGGAATCGGCCGGATCGGATGACTATATCATATAGCTGCCATGGGAACCATCGGTCTAAAAAGTAGTTTCAGTGACAAAAACTTTTTTGTCTTCAACGCAAACGTCCCCAATCCTCGTATTTCTAAGTTTTCTATGCTTTTACATAATTCCACCAAGTTTTTTGAAAATCGGTCAACTATATAGTATAGCTGCCATACAAAAGATATGTCTGAGAAAAAGTCGAAGTAGGAGAAACTTTTTTGTTTTCAATGCTATCGCTCCCAAACTTGTCAATTATCAATATTATAAGCTACTACACAATTCTACAAAGTTTGATCCAAATCGGATGACTATAGCATATAGCTGCCATAGGAACTATCTGTCGAAAAAGTAGTTCTAGTGAAAAAAACTTTTTTGTTTTCAATGGTAGCGTCTTTATACCTTCCAGTTGTGAATATTGTCAGTTTCCACTCAATTTTGGGGAGTTCGGTCAAAATCTGATGAATGTATCGTATAGCTGCCATATAACAAACTGGGAAGCAAATGCTCAAAGTAGTGGCGCCATCAAGCTACAAGGGTATATAAACTTCGGTCGAGCCGAGGTTAGCTTTCCTCTATTTTTTTTGTTGAATTAAAAATTGTTTAAGGTCTTATATAGTTAAGAGTTGATTAAAATTGATTTAGTAGTTCCGGAGCTATAGAGAGCCAAAGTCAAAAATTTGTAAAATATGATTCCTTTTAAGCACCTGTTTGCCATATTAATAAAGCTAGGATGCTGATTTTTGGTCAGAATCTATATGCTATAAGGTAATGCTCGGGGGTTTTTTTAAAACTACAATTTAATCAGTCAAGGTTTAGGTACATTTCTTATATTATTATATTAAAATCGTTCACACCTGGTGTTACCTTTATTGCACCTGAAATCCACAAAAATAAGTATGGGGCTCAAATTTTAAAATTTTTATAAAACTTATTTTTTTAGTTGATTCCAGGTTTCTACCAAGTTTCGAGCCAATCGGACATCATTTACATATAGCTCCCATGCAAAATCAATATTTTTTCATACTTTTTATCAAATATTTAAATAATTTTTTTAGTTGTTTCCATATTTCAACTAAGTTAAAAGCCAATCGGACATGATTTAGATTTAGCTACCATACAAAATAAAAATTTTTTCATACATTTTCAAGAAAAATAAAAAAATGAAGATATTCGTTATGCAGCATGCATGTTACTACGATTACACAGAGCGGACGAGTCGTGAGCGGTTCTTCCCTTGCGAAATTGATTCATATACCTCTCGAACATCACGTTGCATACGTTATAATTACAATACAAGCCGTGTGCGCTCGGCCTAAGGTAGGTGCCATGACGAGTAGGTGCCGCTGTCTTATTGGCAGACACGCAGTACGCCTAGGCGTAGCACACCACGATTTCTGTATAAGTAGCAGATATGAGGAAGAGGAGGAAACGAAACAACACCTTATGTGCCACTGTCCCGCTCTGAGTAGGAACAGACTTCGGATTCTGGGTCAACCCCTCTTAACCAATCTCTCGGAGACATCCGAGCTAGAGATCCCAGCTCTACTTAATATTATTCTATCTAATGTCCAATCATTCCACCATGGTTCAGGATTGACACCCCTCCAGACTAAAGGGTTAACAGATAATAAATGGCATCGCATCGGGGTCATGTGGCCTAGTGGGATAGCGACTTGTCGCTTTCAGCCAACGCAACCTAAACACCGCATAAAGTTCCCATTTCAATATTGCTGCAATGTCGCTTTTCAAATGGAGAAATCACTGCATTCCTGTATCCTAAACCTTACACTGCCATCGCATTTCAATAAAGGATACACACAACTACCACTGCATTTTTAATATCGTAAGCAGAGCATTACCACCGCATTTTTAATACTGCACAGAGAAAAAAAAATCAAATTAATTTGGATATTAACTGGATAAAATGAATCTCTCAATAATATCAATTAACATATAATTTGGCAAGCAAATAATATCTTTCTGATACAAAATAATATCATTTACTTGAATAAATAGTTGCAGAATGATACTAAAATTAAGTTTGCATCTGTCTCCACCTAGCAGTAGCCATAAGCAACAGAATTAATTACTGCAAATTGGTAAAGAAACACCTTCAAACAAGTAAGAGCGCTGTAGTCGAGTTTCCCGACTACAAAATACCCTGTTCAATTGAGGCACACATGCAAACACACTCACATACACAAACGCATACACACATACGAGCGCACAGAAACACACAAGCGCGCTCACACGCGGCCTGCGCAGGCAGCGCTGCCTGCATGAAGTGGCCGCCTCCCCCCCGCTCCCATAAGCTAAATTGTTTAATAACTTTTGTGTTTTTGCCTTTTTTGCGGTTTAATGGGGGAGGGGCGAATATTTTCAAAATCTGTACGGACATACCCAATTCCTTTTCCAAAATGTTGTAATTAATATCTGTGGATTTGTGTTGATTATATTGAATTATAATCAACCATTGACCTTGAGCCAGCCAGATGCAAACTTTGACTAAAATCAAAACAGTTCACTAAACCCCATATACTAAAAATATAATAATGATACGTTAACAATTACAGTTTTGGGGATGTTCAACATATCCATTTGATTTTGATTATATCGGAGTAAAACTGATGTGAAAAATATTTAGGGTTTTCACGTCAAATTAAGTCTTCAACTCTTGTGTGCATATCTAGATAATTGCTCTTGCCAGATCAGTTTGCCTTCAGTCTGAGACCTTACCCTCTTTACCCGGGTTCCACAAGGAGAGAGAACTGAAAATGTTACTGTCTCTCTTTCTCTCTGAACCTCAGTAGATATAGCTATTTATAAGCTCGAAAAGCCCGGAATCTATTCAGTTTAGCCTGCCAAAGTCATTTTTGATCAAATCATTGTGAAAAAAAGTTCCAAGTGTGGCGAATAAATACCAATCGATGCTCAATTTTGTGAGTGAAAGACTGATTAATGTGAATACGAGAAAGCATAATCAATCAGACTGATGATTTATATACTAGCAATGAAGGAAGTCCATATTCAGCAATCGAGCTGGTTTGAACCTGCAAACCGGAGGTTCCGAAAAATTTTTAAGCACCTTATGAACATTGAACTATTAATTCTGTAAACATAGAATTAATACCGCACATAAATTTAATAAACAGGGCACTAGCAATGCATTGTTAATATTGTAAACACATTACCTTTGCATTTATAATATCGTAAACACCGCACTACCTTTGCATTTATTATATCGTAAGCGAAACTTTTGTAAATATAGTAAAAAGCGCATTGGCAACGCATGTTACTATTATTAAATAACCTAATTTCCGTATTAAATTACAATATTATGCATTACAATGCAGTGGTGTTTACGAAATTGAATACGCGTTGTTAATGGAGTTTTTATTATATTAAACTGCGGTAGTAAATAATGCAGTGTTTATTCAATTGAAAAGCGGTCAAGGCGACGTTTGAACACAAACTGCTTTTCAATACATTTGACACCGCATTTTCCAAACCTTAAACAACGCCAAATTACTGCATTTTTAAAACCGTAAGATAACCAAACCAAAATCATTGAATTTTTCAAGAAAGTACGTAGTAGTATGAAGAATCGAACACGATGCTGATCAGTTTGTTGAGTCGTTCAATATGTTTTGCAGCTCTTTATAAAGAGTTTCGAGAAATCTAACTTAGTAAATCTTTGAGCTTTGTCTTCCTTCGTTTTCGAAGTTATCAAAGCAAAGTTGCACCGATCCAATACTTAAAAATTATATCGACTGTACAATTTTTTATTCCGAAAAGAGAAATTACGGTCCGTGATTAGGTTCAGGTACTTACAAATCGCTATTTATGCTTGGTTCGAGATACTCAAAATAAACTGAACCTAACCGAACTGGTTCTTAGGGGTTCGCTTCAAGACCAGCTTGCAGATTTGTTAAAACGAAAGTTATTTCTTGCCCACAAAATATTCGAAACACAAACAACCACCGCAATTCGAATAAAGTCAAGGCCGTAAACACCTCATAACACCGCATGCTGATTACCTTAAACACTGCATTAGCCATGCATTTCAATACACATAGTAAACTAAGCTCTATCACTGCATTTTAATACCAATAACACCGCATTGCCGCCTTATTTTTATATCATTGAACCGCACTGCCACTGCATCTTAATATTGCAAACACCTCACATACAAGTGTACCTATTTTTCTAATGCTCCCAAGAACTTTACTCAATTTTGCGTATTTTTGTGTATTTTTATACCTAAAATATTGTTTTTAATTCCATTTTAAAGTATTAGAGAAACGCTTCTTTTACTCTAGAAATTTTGTAGAAAACAGAAATAAATCTAACCCCCACTAATACAGCAGGGCCCATATGGGGCAGGCACATACACAAAGCTACTGTCAACTTGGCGTTAAGCTGCCTTTGTAATTCCCATGCAGTTATATCAATGCTGGCATGAGATGGTCTCTGCCGACTTACAGCAGATAGGCAAAGACTGCTGATGTTAGAGCCGGGAGGTTCTTGAAACAGCTGTACTGTCGACCACTCACCTTGGTGGTCTGTGTGTCTTGATTTTAAAAGTTATGAACAAACTTAACTGTTGTAACCCCTTCTCAAAAATGAATCCCTGATTTGCTAGCTCAGCTCGGAACGATGGGATAGAAGTAGGCGAATGCGTTTGGTATCTTTTTTTCGGGTGGGATACAATGCTGATGAAATATTGAAATCAATTGCAGGTCTGTGATTAATTGGCAATGGCCAATGCAAATGTTGTTGGCCTTTCGGCTCACACACACACACACACACACACACCGAGCCACAAACATTGTCAACGTGCCAAACAGCGTATGAGGGGCCATACACAATTTAAAGTGTATCCAAGAGATACATTACACATTACGGCCATGGCTTGCCAAGTCTTGACTTGGAAATTCCCTTCACTGCATTCTTTCCCACAACCAAAATGCACACACACTGAGAGAGAGCCAGGCCAGGCCAGGCCAGGCCGCTGAGAGAGAAAAACTGCAACAGTATCAAGTCAGAGTCAGAGTCAGAGCCAGAGATTGTGTGGCATGCAATCTGAGAGATACATTTTTGGGCCGGCAGCAGCAGGGCTTGTGTCGCCGTTGCCATTCGCATTGTCGTAAATTTTATTAGAGTGCCACAGCTTCAAAGCAACTCCAACATCATCATTATCATCGTCATCATCAACGTCATCAAGAGATGATTATCATTGAGACCTAACACAATTTTTACTTAGTTTGCATTTTAGCTTATGTCTTTTGTGTTTCACCCCATAAAACGTTTCCAATTTCAAAGGCCACACATTATTATTATTTCTTCTTGTTGTTGCTCGTCGTCGTCGTCGTCGTCGACGTCGTCTTTTGCTTTTCAAAGTTTTCAATTTATTTTTGTTGGAAAACTGATACGATTCGCCTTGTTGGATTTATTTGTTAGACTCAACTTTGGTCTAGCATTTAAGCTTGCCTTCGGCTCTGCGCTTGTGTGAGTCTCCGATTACTTCTAAATTTGGCATAGATCTTCCACGAACAAATACTAAGCATTTGTCAAAGTTCAAAAGTTATCATCTCTCTTCATTCATTCACATGGTTCAAATTGATAAAGCAAATTACGACGAGTCATTTTGGTTATCTTACACTCTAGAAAATATTACGAGTATTTCCAAAAATAAATTCATAAACTGATTGCGGTGCGACAGAAAAATAATATTAGTTTATACTTTTTTTCTTTCTTGGGATCATTAAGACATTTATATTAGTTAAGTGAGCAGAGCAAATTTGAATGATTGGAAAATAAGAAAGAGGAAATGGAGCTGATGTCTGATATTTCGAATAAGGAAAGCATGCCCTCAGGATGCTGACAGGGCTCTACACGGGCCACTGTAGGCTGCGAGGGGTCACCTGTACAAGCTGGTAATAGTAAACATCCAGCTATGTAGATACTGTGAAGAGAAGAAGGAGTCCTCAGAACATATACTAGCCCATTGCGCAGTTTCAACTGATTTGGGGAACACAGCTTATGCCCCAACATTATAAGTTACCTAGAACCCACGAAAATCCTGACATTCGTACAGGAAATAGGTATTTTTAGGTGCAGCTTCCTAATTTCCTTCAAAACTGGGCATATGGCAACAAAATGCAGAGTGTGTTCAGATGTTCTTACATTAAACAGGTCACATTCAAGGTGAATTGCGTAGTTAGGTGTACTTCTGGGCATCTGAAAGATTTTCTCCGTTTCCTCAGAATAAGTGTGTCCCCAAATTTGCGACGCATACAACATTATTGTGCTCAAAGTGGCCTTAAAAAGCTTGTATTTTACACTTGGTAGCACATTTTGTCTGCCAAGAAAGGAATTCCAAGTGATATTTAGGTCGATTTTTGAATTTTGGATTAAATATAAAATCTATTATACTGTAGTCATTGGAATTGATTGAAAATTACCACCATGATGTCAATATGTACTGATGTATCTATATTTGACGGTCACCTCGCAGATATTAAATCGCACTATATTAAATGCACCATGTAAAAACACACCGTGTAGAGACATTGTAAATAGAAAACCGTGTAAATAGTGTGTACATAACACAACTGAGAACCGAAAAAAACCTTCGATTCCAATATCTATTAATCAAATAGAAGCAACATTTTAGATAATTTAAGAGATAAGATTTGACTGCAAAAATCTTGCAATTGTAATCTATTTCTGGTTTTGTTACGCATTTGCAAAAAGAAAATGATTTTTTGACAATCAACAGATTAGAATCAGAGACTGTGATTTTAGTTTCTAATTAGCTGTCATTCGGAATTGTTGATAAAGTAAACAAATTAAAATCTTAAAGTCAAACTGTTGTCTGTTATTATATTTTATAAATAATCTTTCAAATTATGGTTAAAATATAAAAAATGCACAGTTTCCACAATATGAATGAGGTTCAAATGTGGGCTTAACAAAATGTCTAAGGTTCAAAACTTTAGAAAAATATTTTTTTGGTACTAAAAAACGAAAGTGTGAGCAAGTAAAAAATTACTTTTTAAGTTGTTACGAATGCAAAAATACCACGCATAAGGTCTGCAAACCGTGCTGGAGTGGGAATATCTAAGTTTTGGGGAGGAATCTCTAAAGCTGCCCTTACACTTGTCATATATCTCTTAAGATACTCTCTGTAGATAATGTAATAGCAAAGCAAATAACTCTACATATTTTAAAAATTAAGCCTTCTTTGATGTAATTTGACAGGTTCAATTTAAAAGAGTTTCTCTTTAGAGAATTTTGACAACCGACTATTTTGAGATACATAACAAGTGTAAAGACAGCTTAAGCTTACTACTTGTGGGTAAAAAACACCGGGAAATTTGATTTTTATTTTTATATTAAATATTTTTGGGATTCCGATAGCGACCAATGTTTTTATACCCTTGTAGGGGGTATATTAAAATTGTTCAAATGTTTGTAACGCATAGAAGAAAGCATCTCCGACCACATAAAGTGTACATATTCTTGATCAGCATAACGAGCTGAGTTGATATAGCCATGTCCGTCTGTCCGTCCGTCTGTTTCTAAGCTATCTCCTCCTGCACCAAGTCTTTTGGTACAAAGACGCTCCACATATGTCGGAAATCGGATGACTATAGCATATTGCTGCCATAGGAGCGATCGGTCGAAAAAGTAGTTTTAGTGAGAAAAACTTTTTTGTCTTAGGGCCGATTTCCCATCTTCTAAATAAGTGAGAAATAGCTATTTGACAAGTAACTCTATGCTATAGATAAAGTCCCACATAACTAAATTGGATTACAAAACCAATGTACAAACTTATCTAAAACGTTTACATACGAATGGCAAATTCTCTAATAAGGTGGTAGCCCTTCCAGTGAATATCTGGCAGCACTGTCAAACAGCTGATTTGCTGCATCTGAAATTATGGAAAACACAACAAAATGGCCACGTGCTAAGAACTTTACAGACGAGGAGAAATGGGAACTAGTAGCTCTAGTTGAGGAGAACAAGAATGTCATCGAAACAAAAGGAGCAATCATGGGCAAAACTGCAAGAATTCAGCACACTGCTCAGGATATCATGGGATGAACCAGGCCATCTTGCAAAAATAACTTTGCGCTGGAAACTGCTTGTACATTTATCGAGAAATATCCCTTTCTGTTACGGTATATCTCGGCATGGTCACCGCCTGGCGATTGAATCCGTACATGGGTGCAATCAATAGCTTCCATAACCTTCGGGAATTTAGCAATTTTATAAAAGTCGCTTATGACTTCATTGGGGTCCCCAAACTTAATGTAACTGCTGGATAATGATGCAATGACATAGGAAACATCTTTCACTACCCGACTAGCTGTAGCTATGCTCACTCCACAAAAGTCCCCAACAGTAATTAGGAAATTTCCATAATCGTAGAATCTTAATGCTAAAAGCAGCTTCTTCATTGGAGACAAGGAACATTTCCTAAAGAGATGGATTATGTAAAGTTTGTTAATGGTTGTTGTTGATGGTACAAACCGATTAGTGATCGGCTCGAGCTGGCTATCAGTTTTTGTTAAAAGGAGCAGACATGTAGTCTTTGAAAGCCAGAATCTTTTAATGAATACTAAATATATCTTCCATGGTCCTTAAAGAAGTTCCGCCTTGGGTTGTACACTCTCTCTCTATAAATTGGCACAATGTCTTCATCAGAATCTTCCAGTGAGTGAAGGTAAATAACCCGGTTCAAATTCATTTTACAAATTGTTTTGCTTAGCAGAAATTAAAAACCCACCGCAAATATTATGTCAATTTACAGAGAATGGCAAAAAGTCAAATGCCTATCTAACACATGGAGGTCGAAGTAGCAGATAGCTTTTGATGCAATTAGTAGGCAATGAAATCGAAATTTCACTATTTGTTGGATTATCTGATACATAGCAGCTATCTGGAAGAAGAGAAACCGGCCCTTAATCGTAAACGCCCCCCAAACCTCGTATTTATTAGTTTTCTATGCTTTTACATAATTTAACCAAATTTTATTTAAATCGGACAACTATATAGTATAGCTGCCATACAAAAGATAGTCCAACAATCTGTGGTTAGCCGACATAACTTATATTATTCAAAATTGTCATTATGTGGGCTTAATTGTCCATATTTTCGATCCTGCGACTGGGCAAGTCCAACACCACCACAAGCTCTCTTATTTATTTCTATTTAATTGAAAACATTTATATTATAAATTAAAAATTTTAATAAGTTCTCTTACAATTTCCTCGCTTCCTCTGCCGACGCTTTTAGAGATGGTAGAAAAGTAAAAACATCGATGTCAAAAAAAAAATATCGATGTTTGCCACTTCTTCCAAACATCGATACATCGCTAAAAACATCGATGTTTTGCCCTGCTCTAATGTCGAGGCTGTTTTTTTGACCTTTTTTAATAAAAAACTTATTTGAAAACGCAGAGTTTTTCCAATTCTGTTAAAAACAGATATAAATAAAAAAAATTTTTTTTCTGCTTCGCTATGAGGGTTGTTCAAAAAGTTCTCGGCCGTCAAATTGAGGGGTCTATTAAAAAAGGTATAGTGCTAGCGGCCTTCATTTCTCGTCTCCAGGTTGTCTGAAATGAAAAGTAACGAGAACGCCAAGCTAACTTCGTCTGTGCCGAAGTTTTTATACCCTTGCAAATGCTGTTTTTGATATGTCAGAGTTTAAGAACGCTTACATAAAAATCTACAAAATTTTTAACTAAAACCCATTTTCCGACAGATAAACATCTGATTTCGACCAAATTTCGCGAATCTTTTTGAAAACATATCAAATTAACTATCGCGGAGTTTAAGATAAAATTTAAACAGAAAAGTTTTTCTCACTAAGACACATTTTCCGACCGATCGGTCCTATGACAACCATAAGATATAGTCAACCGATGTCGATCAACTTTTTCAAATTAGTTTGAAAGCGTTTAATATTGAGAATCACCGACTTTAAGAACGATTTACTTGAAAACAAAAAAGTTTTTTTCACTAAGACCCATTTTCCGACCGATGGGTCCTATGGCAGCTATATGTTATAGTCATCCGATGTGGACCAAAATTTGCAAATCTGTTTGAAAATATATAATATTAATTATGGCCGAGTTTTATGACGCTAGCATTGAAAACAAAAAAGTTTTTCTTACTAAGACCCATTTTCCGACCGAACCATGACAGCTATAAGATAATTTGCAAATCTGTTTGAAAACATATAGTATTAATTATGGCCGAGTTCTATGACGCTAGCGATGAAAACAAAAAAGTTTTTCTTAGTAAGACCCATTTTTTGACCGATGGTTCCTATGGCAGCTATAAGATATAGTCATCCGATCCGGTCGGTTCCGACATATTATCAGCGTGCAGTAAAAAGAAGACTCTGTGCAAAATTTCAGCTCGATAGTTTTAAAACTGAGAGACTAGTTTGCGTAGAAACAGACGGACAGACAGACGGACGGATAAAGCTCAATGAACTCAGCTCCTCCCCCTGATCAAGAATATATATAGTTTATGGGGTCGGAAATGAATATTTCTATGCGTTGCAAACTTCTGGGCAAAATTATAATACCCTTTGCAAGGGTATAAAAGCGGGGCTATAATCAGTATAGATGTCATTCAGGTCTGACTTTCGAAAAAATTTTGTGATTTTGTTTTGTCATTGAAAAATGAAAATTCGATTTTGGGCCCTGTTTTGGCAGTTTAGTGTAAAAAAAATAAATAAGAAAATTTTTTTAAAATTATGATTGAGGGTCAGACCAGAATGGTGACAACTCTGCGCCGATTTCACTTAATTTCATCAAAATCGGTTCAGTGTAACCGGAGATATCATGGGCGCCAGTTCGAAAAACGTGGTTTCGAGATAAGCGCGCTGGAAGTTTGAAGTAAACTCAAAAATGACTCCTTTTAGTGAAGACATTGTTCGACAAAAACGACTATATCTTCTAAAAAAATTTCGAATTTAAGAAAATCCTTTTAGGGCGATATTCTCAAATATCCAAGCTATAAAAAAATGCAAAAAAAAAAAATTTTTCACATGGATAGTGACAATATAAAAAACTATTTTAAACACTAATTTGGTGCTTAATTACAAAACCTGACAACTCTCTACTCATACATAACATAAACAGAATACTAACAAAACACTAAAAAATAAAACATTTCATTCAAAAGATATAACAAACAACAACCAGTGTTTTCTAAACCAATTCCGAAGGAGTTTTAAAGCTGTTCCTTGAGTGATATCAAAAATGTAACTTTAAAGGCTTTAAATGAAGACTTTATTTTGTGTATTTAGGTTCCCATTACACGGAATCCGCATATACTATTATTTTGCATACTTCAAAAATTGGTGGAGATTTGGGATCTTAGTATAAATTTCGGAAAATTTAACTTGCAAATGTATGGGGAATTGCGCTTTGCATGTCAAGAAATAGAAAATATTAACGTTTTCCGATTTGTTGTCGAATAAAGCAAGAATACCATATTGGAGTACTTATTTGATGAAATACGAAAAGTCTATCTTTGCAATTCAAAAAGTTTAAAAATGCTTGTGGCGACTAAAAGTTGTTTGATTTGATCCCAATTCCGAAAGTTTGTCTTTCGGTCATCTCATAACGATTGAATTCGAGCTCCATGGATCATTAGCTGTTTGACTTTATATGTTAAGTGACACAAATATGCTCCCTTAAAATTTCAGGTCGATTTGCATGGACTTGGAATTCATTTTAGAACCATGGTTTTTTTGTAAATTTTTCTAAGAGTTTTTGATAGTTTTCGTTTTTGCCATAAAGAATCGACCCCCTACGATCCAAATAGCAAAATTTTCCATAAAGTTTTTAATCTAGCAACTTAAAAATTGAGTTGTAGTTGGAAAATTTACAGCCATGCTTCCATTATCAGTTTCCCAAAAAATTTTTGAGATTTTGAGTTCAAATTTGGTCGGTTTGAAATCCCAAAAGTTTTGCGAATGTTGAAGTTCTTCCGATTTAAAACGAGTTTCGATCAATTGCCCTTCTCAAACGATTGAAACTATAGCAAAACTGCTTCAAAATTGATAGTAAACTCTTGAAAAATTAAATTTTTTTTAAATAATTGTTAGCAGCCGAACAATGTCGGTTATTAAAAAGCGGTTTTAATCAAAATTCTGATTTGTAAGCAAAAATTTTCAGTTTGCATCAAGCAAACTTGATGAACTTTCTGGCTAAGCACTTTTTTAGAAATATGCCAAAAATTCCATTCTCAATGAATTCAATGGAAATTTGTAATTGAAAGCAAAAAAATTTGTATTTTGGGGATCCCAATGGATTCGAGGTACGAAAGTCAAATACAAAAATGTGTTTTTTTTTCTTTTTGTTTGAAGCGCGCTCTTAAACATTCTCTTTAGAGTACTCTCTGTCTCTGTTTCTCTTCGCCCACATAAAATGCAGGCAAAGTCAAACCGACGACGATGATTGCCGGTTTTGCCTTTCTGGTTTTTGTTAATTTTTTTTTTTTACTACTACGTACGAGTCGTCGGTTCGTGCGGTGACGGTCGTTCGTTGCTTCGTATCTTTTAGATAAATTTCTGTTGTAGTTGTTGTTGCTGTTGTTGTTGTTGTATCTCGAGTAGTAGTAAATGCCGCCGCTCAGCTGTGCGGGTTTACAAATACAAATGCGGGCCCCCTCTTAGTAGCGGCTTCGAGTTTCCAGTTTTCCAGTCCGACACATTTCGGGCACAATTTCCAATGAGAGCGGCTCTGCTGCTGCTGCTGCTGCTGCTGCTGCTGCCACATCGTCAGCGTTCGTCAGGGGTTTCGGTTTTGTTTGAAGGCATCGCCACAGACAGTTCGATATTAACTCTCAAACTGTACGGTTTGGCAGCGTTTCCAGCAGCGGATGGGCAGCGCGTCGTGTTTAATGCCACAAATACAACAAAAACAACAGCAACAACAAAACAATTTATAATAACACTAACCATAAACAATTGTTGTTTAAACAATTCCAAGTGAGTGTAAAGAAAGAGAAAAGTGAAAGAAAAAAAAAAAATTAAAAATGACATCCTGCTCTTTTGTGCTTAAATTCTCATAAATAATGCTATATAAAAATAATAATTTTTTATCACAAGCTATATAAACAACGCAAAAGCAAAAAAAAAAATACAACACAAATTTCAATTGTAACTTCCGGTGTAGCGGAATTTCACTGTGCATTGTCCGTGTGTTTCTGTGTGTGTGTGTGTGTGAGCAAGAGAATGTGTGAAAGAAAAAACATAAACAGCCCAACGAGCTGAACTGAAAACTGAACCTGCAAAAAACACAAAAAAAAAAAATCATCATCAAAGTCGTCGTCTTCGTCTTCATTTTGCTCTTTTGTTTATTGAATTTACGACCGAGAAACAAGTGCCCATCTAGTATATTGGAGGTTACATAAAAATCCTACACCAATCCTCAGATAACACAAAAATTGAAGGCCATTTATATCTAGAAAATCCGCCTATGAAAGTGGAAGGGGAGAGGGGGGAGTCAATAGTTCAAAAAGTTGTTGGCACGCCATTTAATTACATAAACAAATAAACAAATCAAATACAAATGTGTGTTTAAACAATACAAATGTTGATACTTGAAATGGATACAAAATCCAATGAGAAGCAATTCGAAAATCTACATTAAAGTAATACAAAGTTTTTCAGAAATGAAATTTGCAAAATTTTTTGAAATTTCAGCAAGTATTTTCTTTAGCTGGTTGTCTGTATAGCTATTTCAAGCAAGATTTTCTTGAGAAAACGAAACCTTTAAAAGCGGATTATGAACCCAACTTTGGAAACTCGTTTCGATTCGTGGCAAAAAATTAACTTTAATCACTTTTATGTAAGAAATACAAAAAAAAAAAATTTTTACAAATTTTTCAAACTTTTCGAAATTTAGAACAGATTTGGTTCCGTGGTTCATGAAGGTTTTAAGCCACAGTTTTGGTTCTCAAAGTGTTTCGAACCTTTAATATTCTGGTCTGTTTCCGTTTTCGATCAAATTATGCGGAATTGAAATTGTAAAACCGACTGTGTTTTTCGGTTTTGGACTTAAAAATTCCATTTATCTTCATTCGACACTCTTGAGGGCAAAACTTTTCAACAGAATTCTTTTATAATTTCTTGGAATTCCGATCTATCCTGATTATCAGTTCTGTTACCATTTCCACAAGTTATACCTTCAAAGTGCGAAAAAATTTGTTCAAAAAACCAGTTTGCCGTCAACTCAAAACAATAACGAAATATTCTAAAATTTAAGTTTAAAAGTTTAAAATGTTCTCGAAATGAAGAAAGTTCAACGTGATCGAAGAAAAATTGTTCTTCAAGAGAAAACATTGTACTAAAAATGAGAAAATCCGTACTTAGACTGTTTTAAACAACGTTTGTTATCACTTTGTGACCAATTTTTCGTTGTGTTCTAATATGAAAATTTCGAAAATTATATTTCAAACGGCACTGTTCCAAATTTCCAGTCGATTTTCGCTTAAATTTAATAACGTTATGTAAAAAGTGACCAATATATCTATGGTTTCTAGATCAGGTTTGAGAAAGCTCGAAATTGTTTGATGGTTTCAATTCGAAAGAAAATGTCATAGATTTTCTTGAAACTGATATATACGGAGGTGTCACGGAAATCTCTTCCAAACAAATTCCAACCCAAAACCAATTCTCAGTTTCCCAGAAATCTCTTCTGGTTTGTTTCAAATCTCTCGTGTTTTGTTAGAAGATTTAGCAAAATTCACCACCTAAACAAATTTGATAGGCAAAATTTATTTTGAAAATGTAAACAACCTTATTTTTTTGGATAGGATTGCATGAAATGATTTCAAAATATTTAATTTGTTTGAATATTAAAATTTGCGACCTAATGTTGCCACACCATCCTCCCACTCAACCTCAGCTGTCGCCCTCTGTATACCAACCTGAATCTAAGTAATGCCAAGCTATATTTCCTGACTAGCTTGAGCATATTTTCAATTTTTCATTTTGTTATTAAAAAATATGACTTAAATTTGAAATATAATTTAAAAAATTATCAAATATATATTCATTCAATCATCAAGTTAACTCTTAACTAGAAAATGGGTAATTTTTTATTGGCAACGCTGTTTAGAGACGAGTTTGAGATGAACTATTATATTGGACACAAACCTTCTAGCTAGATTTTTAAATAAGAAAATTAAATCTTTTGAAGTTCTGTTACGCCGACGGATTTTTCGAGCGTTTTGCAAACCAATCAAGGCCGAAATTTCTAGGGATTTCTGTGACACCGCTGATTATAAATTTTTTGTTTGAATTTTTGACTAAAATTATGAAAGCAATCTACTTAAACAAAATAACTATAAGAGAGTGAATGGCGATAAGGAGTTTCCACCCGATGTCCTCACTTTTTGCTTCAACAATCTCGGCTACTTCTTAAGCAAACCTAAATAAAATTTTTGAACACTTTTTTATTAGATTTCAAATTTATTTGGAAACGGAAATATACTTAGTTATTATACAAAAATTGCGAAAAAGATCCAAATTTAGATCAATTCGTAAAGATTCCGTGGAATTAAGTGCGATTCAGTAACTAAAATGAGTTTTTGGCTGTCGCAACTTCAAAAAAGCAACAAAAATAGATTAAGATTAAGAGGAAACCCAGGTAGGGCTTAAAGAAAATCCTCCTATAAGCTATGTTCTTAGGAGATTTACCCTAAATTTTATACAAATATTTTCTAAAAAAATTCATTTTTAGGATAACTTAACAAAATTTAAAAGAAAATTTCTTAAATACAGAAATTGTTTTGTAAATTTTAGGGCGACTTTCTTGACTAAAATTATTCACAAAAATATCATCAAAAGTAATTCGATATCGATTTTCCGACATCCCTAGGAAAAAAGCTTAATAAGTAATTTTTGATCTAAAGCAGCGCCTGGTTCTTTCTTCTTCTAGGTGCTTGAACATCTTTCTAATTGATCATAATACTTTCAGATTAAGGACCTCATGTACACTGAGCGTAGCCTGTTTCTACGGGGCGGGTGGGTTTTCCCCCGCTAAAAACATTCAAAATATACCCCACAAATGACACTCAATTCAAAGAGACCAAAAATAATTGTGAATATTAAACTGAGCTAGCACTAGGTGACTTAGACTTTAGTATATTTCCAGAAGGCACGAAAATAAATTAATATGTCGAAACTTTACATGAATAGAAACACTTTTGAAATGTTTTGAAATCGGAATGCTATTGCAAAGCAGTCTTCTTTATATGAAGCATTGTGCCGAAATAAATTTTTATATCATCTAGAATCCAGCCTAGATAGAAAAATACTTACCCGAGTATAGATGGAAAAACTGCACTTGTTATACCCTTGTAGAGGGTATATTAAAATTGTCCAAATGTTTGTAACGCACAGAAGAAAACATCTCCGACCACATAAAGTATATATATTCTTAATCAGCATGAAGTGTTGAGTTGATATAGCCATGTTCATCTGTTCGTCCGTCTGTTTCTATGCTATCTCCTCCGTCAGTTTTAAAGCTGTCTTAACCAATCTTTGCACAAAGTATTTTGGTACAGAGATGCTGCACATTTGTCGGGATCGGCCGTATTGGATGACTATAGCATATAGCTGCCATAGGAACCATCGGTCGAAAAAGAAGTTTTTGTAAGAAAAACTTTTATGTCTTCAGCGCAAACTTCCTCAAACCTCGTATTTATAAGTTTTCTATGCTTTTTCATAATTCCATCAAGTTTTATAAAAATCGGCCAACTATATAGTATAGCTGCCATACAAAAGATTGTTCCGAAAAAAAGTCTTAGCAGGAAAAACTTTTTTGTTTTCAATGCTATCGCTCCCAAACTTGTTACTGATCAATATTTTTTGCTACCACACAATTCCGCCAAGTTTGATCCAAATCGGATGACTATAGAATATAGCGGCCATAGGAACTATCGGTCGAAAAAGTAGTTCTAGTGAGAAAAACTTTTTATTTTTCAACGCAAACGCCATCAAACCACGTATTTATCCGTTTTCTATGCTTTCACATAATTCCACCGAGTTTGATGAAAATCGGATAACTATATAGTATAGCTGACATACAAAAGTTAGATCAAAAAAAAAGTCTTCGTAGGAAAATTTTTTTTGTTTTCAATGTTATCGATTCCAAACTTGTTATTAATCAATATTATATGCTACCACACAATTCTGCCAAGATTGATCTAAATCGAATGACAATAGCATATAGCTGTCATAGGAACTAGCGGTCGAAAAAGAAGTTCTACTAAGAAAAACTTTTATGTTTTTATTGGTAGCGTCTTTATACTTTCCAGTTGTGAATATTATCAGTTTCCACACAATTTTGGGGACTTCGGTCAAAATCGGATGAATATATCGTACAGCTGTCATATCAATTGCTGAGTTTGGGAATTAATTCAGTTAAGAAAGTTCATCGGAAATCATTTAAAACCTTAATTTTTATAAATTATACAAGCTACAAGGGTATATATACTTCGGTCAAGGCGAAGTTTTCTCTATTTTTTTTTCTTTGAAAACTTGGTATACATTAAGCTGACTTTCCGAATGTACAATGTTTCAGAATTTTCGAAAGTTTGAAAAGAAAATTTATGATTTTTTAGTTGTATATTCAAATGTCTGGAAATATATATTCAGTTAATGTAAAATTAGTTTGAAAACAAAATTTTTGAAAAAGTTTTTGAGAAAATAATAAACTCAGAAAAATATGGCATTTTAAATTTATGTATGTTCGAGATTGCACGAAGATCATTTTGATCTTCAAGTTTGAAGATTGTTGTAGTTTTTCTTCTTTAATTATGCATGCATCAATCGTATATAATAATGTAACAGAAAAATTTTTATTTAAAATTTAAGGGATTTTAAAGTCTAGGTTCGAACTTAAAATGAGACTATTGTATTAAGACTTAGGAATTTCTTACTTGGTCAGCTCTTGAGATCGCGTAGATCCTGATAGGTGACTAAGTTTGGATTTTCCAAAACTGAGAGCCAAAATATTATGTTAAGTTCGACTTTTGACTATAAAATTCATTAAACTTTTATCAAAAAATGGTTTCTGTTACATAATTCTAAATATTATTTATGTTTTAATTAATTTTAATATTGATTCATTCGTTATTCATGAAAATAATAACAAAACAATCCTTATATTTTAAAATCAAACTGTTCTAAATTCCATCTCAAAGCTAAGGTTTTTTTTTTTTTTTACAATTTTGTAGATGTTTTGTAAAATATTGTATTTTTAATTTATCTAATTGTTTAAAAGCTTGTAATACAGAATTTTAATAACTGTATAGAAGATAGCCTAGTAGTGGGTACCCAAGACTAGTTGTCGTTGGATTTCGATCGTTAGTTACCACAGTTCTTTGGACATCATTGAAAATATCGACACTAATATTGATTTTTCAAGACTAATAGCAAAGAACATGACTACTTAGATGCGGCATCTTATAGGAAAAAATTCTGCGGCTATCATTATGAGTCGGTTTGAGTGCTTAAGCACAGTTTCTGGGGGATACCACCATCAAGATCCGTCATAGAAAATTGTTCGTATAAGACGTTATTGTACTTAGAATTGATATTCTTTGCTAATTCTTTGATTTCAACCATTTTTCAAGTAAATAAAACCGTTTTTGGCAAATCGCATTGAATTTAGTCTGATATTTTTGAAATATGTATAAAAAACTGGTTGTTTTCTTTAAGTTCATACGGATTAAGGATGTTCAATTAGGTTCGACATTGACTCGTTGTGTATTCTCTGTATGAGTGCACCTAATTCTTAGTCTAAGTCTAGTATCAGCTCAATGTTTTGAGTACTAAGAATAAGAATTTCTGTCATTAATTTTAAAATGATAACTTAATCAGGCCTGTTTTCGTTTCCGATTACGATTGATCGGAATTGGAAAGAGTTGTGTCGAATTCGGTCGAATCTTTTTGCCATTAAGAGGATTGAATGAATGTAATTGGGACTTTAAAGCTAAAAGTCGAATAAAACAGTCGGTTTTTGAAAGCGAGAACGTTAAACAGTTCTGATTCCGCATGGGTTGATCGAAATCGAAAACGAAACCATTCCTGAATATCTACATTTTGATAACTATTGAGATTTTTGTTTATATGCGGCTAACCACTTATAACCTTTAGGGCTTATAGGGGGTCTTTGCACCTTGTTGAACGAACTGTTATTCGTCGCAGAAAGCAATAAAATACCAGTCGTATGAAGGAAACTTATATAAAACTCAATAACAAAAGAATGAAAAACCACAAAATTATTAGTTGCCATTTATAAATATAGTAACTATGCCCTTCCGTTAGATTTTTCTTAAAATTTTATTCAATTTTGGTTTGTTTTTTTGATTGCTCGTAATCAACTCTCTCGAATGTTGTTACCAAATAAGAAATAGATAACTCAAACCCAAACCAACCATCAATCGGCGGAAAAACTTTTTGCTGCCAAGCAAAACAAACTTCAAGGCCGCAAAAAACTTTGATTAACTCTACCCAACTCTGAACTCAGGTTCAACTTCAATCCATTCCACTCAACTGTCAGGCTAATTAACATACAAATTTGCTGCCAGGCTCAAAGTAAACTTTTCAACAAAAAGAAGAAAAGAAAAAAAATGTTTCTACAATTGTCGAATTTTTATGTAACCTTTTACCCTCAATTTTAACTTCTTTTAGCGTGTGCGTGGGCAAAAGTGCAATAATACCTTACCAAACTTTTGAAATAAAACGACCAACGAACTCTTCAAAAACAAAGAGAAAAAAAAAACATCATTCCAATAAATCCAAGTGCAATAAAGTGTAAAAAATCATCATTATTTTTGCCGCTGTGTTCAAACCAGAAATAATAATAAAAAAAAATAATCAAATTTTTGATTAACATTCAAACAAAGCGCCGCAACACATAAAACCAAACAACTTCATTAAAGCATTTACAAAACAAAATAACAAAAAAGTGCAATTGCAATTGAAATTAATTCAAAACTAAATATAATCACTTTAAATTACCTTCAAAAGGTTACGATTTTATTAAACAATTTTTATAAAGTCTCATCGCAATAAACTTTAGCTAAAAACAAAAAACAAAAACAATTCAAATTGAAATTTTTTAAAAATATATATATATAAAATTTATACAAACAACAATTTTAACTAATCACAAAGTGTTACATTTTGGGGCTGGATAACAGATTCTGCTTGTTTGTGTAAGTATACAATAATTGAACATTTTATTTAACAATTCCAACGTTTGCGTTTGCTAAGCTCTGAAAAGGTGAAATTAATTAAAAAAAAAAAGTGTATGATAATTTTAATTCTCTAGAAACTTTTGTAAGCTTAGCTTTGAAATGACAAGATAATTTATCATAATTTTTGATTTATTATAGACCAGCTCAAACAAGTTTCAAAGGTAATGGATTAAAATGTTAGGCTAGGTTGGGGAAATCTCACACATTTTTCACTTTTTTCTCTGAATATAAGCTACTGGCCATAATTGCGAATGTATTGCTTTTTGAGTATTTCCCAGAATTTACAGAGACAATATTATTTGCTTAGGCATCGACATCCATTATTAAAAGTAGGTGTCCAACAAAATGTTTGGGGATTACAAATAAGTAACGTCTTCATGATTTCTGTAGTAGTCTTTGGAAATAGTGACTATTTCTAACGTTCATTTCTGATAACGATTAATAGAACATGTTCACCTCTATAAAAAGTAAAGGAAGAAGATGAGAAATGAATATGCATATGTGTTTGATGCAGTGTCTGCAAGATGCCAATAAGACCAACTTCTTTATTTCGATAATTGCTAATCGCATTGTGATGTATGTAGCTTTGGCTGTGTTTAGTACAGTGGTGTCTCACACTCAGTCTCAGTGTGTTCATGTGACTAATGCACTAAATTATAAGAAATTCTTGTAGCAATTAAACTAAACACAATCAAGCATTGCGCTTGTGTGCTTCGCAGCGAAACACGAAACACGCCTGTTTGACTTTTCAACATAAGCAACAAGCAAACCAAGGCATACTTAACTAGTTAGCCGAACTCGCTCTCTCGCTCTCTTTCTTTACTTCTTAGATGTCAGTCTGTGAACAAGTTGTGAGAAGTTGTGAGAGAGCGAGTGCGGCTACCTAGTTAAGTATACCTTGCGAGCGACGCATCTCCGCGGACGAATTTTTTGTGTTCTGCTTCTTAGTTCGCTCTCTCGCTCTCTTTTGTATTTTTATAAGAAGTTGTGAGAGAGCGACTGCGGCTACCTAGTTAAGTATACCTTGAAGCAAACGAACAAATATCTCGTGAGAGAACAAAATGCCGAACACGCGCATCGTAAGAAAGCAAGCCTCTATATACGTGTGTCGGCTGCGACGCCGGCAGAATTAGGTATTCCTATCCCATGGAATAGGCACTGGTTTAGTATTTTGCTCAAGTTTTAAGTTGATTGCATGAAAATTCATAGCACAAACTTTAAAAAATATTACGCATAGAAACTTTTCCTGGCGTTTTCACTTACTTTGGAATCGAATATTTCATATTTTCCTTATAGTGCCTGCCTACATAACTAAATGAAAGTCTATGTAAAATCTTAGATGTTTAAAATAAACAGTTTGGGCTGTGGCTTGATAATCAGTCAGTCGGGAATAGATGAGGCAGTTTTTTTTGGTTTTTTTTGTACACTAATTGCAAAAGGCTCAAATACACACACACTTACACATAGCCATGAGCAACCCACCCGACCAAAAGTTCACGCGCGAATTCGTAAGCGAATGAAAAACGAACAAAACCTTCGTTTACGAATGCGCCAGACATTCGTTTATGATACTTGTGTCGCTCAGTTTGTGGCAGGCAAACATTTGTACGGCGAACATTCGCAATCGAATTTGCGCGCGAATGTTGTGTTATTTTAACTCGTTCCTAAAATTAATTTTCTAATAAAACTAGAATTAATTGTACATTTCTTTAAATAATTTATATTTAAATTCATCGCCTTGTCTCCCAATGCAGCTGCTTCCACGCATTTTATTTTCTTTATGAAAATGCCTTGCTTTGCATATAAAAAGTAGTTGCTTCCTTTTGTTTGGAATAATTTCGATACTAAAACAATTAACAAATACACAATAACACTTAGGACAATACAATTATGAACCCTTTAACTATATAAAACATTAATTGTGTACCGATTAATTTATTGACGCTCGGCAGTTTGCTAAGCCAACTTAGAATGACGCCGGCCTAAGTATACATACTGAAAATGCAAAGTCAAAGTCCAGCAAACGACGGCAATGCGGCGTCATTTTCTACCTGCTGCAGAGAGAAGCAAGATAAAAGGGAACTCACAAAGAGTTTCGCTAAAACTAAACAAAATACGAATAATGTTCTTCGCGAAACTTTCGCTTGAAGCGAACCTTCGCTTGTGTGTCGGGTAGGAAGTAAAGGTAACTTTTTCAGCCACTTGGGGATTTTGCAATAAATAAAATCAAAGTAGCGAAAGTATTATTTTTTGACGCTTATCGCTGCCTTATTGAGATGGATATCAAGAGTCCAACTCTATAGTAAACAAATAGATGGAGAAAAAAAAACAGAAACGAATATGGAATAATGCGTGTTATGGTGTTTAAAAGAAAATAAGAGTGTAGTCAGATCGCGAAGGGCGGAGTCTTCTTCTTCTTCTTCTTTATTGGCCCGATGTTGCATCACAACCGCTTGACGGTCTTGGCCTCTGCAATGAATGCCCTCCACTCGCTTCTGCGTTGTTCGAGCTGGCACCAGTTGTTCACATCAAGGTTGGAAATGTCTTTCCGCACTTGATCATCCCATCTTAGTGGTGGGCGACCCCTCCTGCCTTGTCCTCCAAAGTTAGCCGCCTTCGCTTTGTACGTCTTTTTTACTGGAGCTTCTTCATCCATCCGGATTACATGTCCTAAACAGCGCAGCCGCTGTTGCTTTATGCGCTTGACTAGATTGATGTCCTTATAGAGCTCATACAGTTCGTGATTCATTCGAATGCGGTATCCATCGCCAACTTTTAAAGGTCCATATATCCTCCTAAGGATTTTTCGTTCGAAAACGCCAATCGCCTGTCATTGTCCATGCTTCTGCGCCGTATTGCAGGACTGGGATGATGAGCGACTTGTATAGCGCTATTTTTGTTCTTCGAGAAAAAGGCTCTGCTCTTGAACTCCCTACTGAGCCCGTAGTAGCATCGGTTTCCAAGAGTAATTCTTCTTCGGATCTCCAGGCTGATGTTGTTGTCGCCGGTAATCATCGTCCCGAGGTATACAAAATCCTCTACAACCTCAAAATTTGTACTCCCCCATAGTAACAAATTGTCCAAGACGCGTAGACTTCTTATCCGTGGATACTAGGTACTTTGTCTTGTCCTCGTTTACCGCTAAGCCCATCAGTTTAGACTGCTTCTCAATCTCTGAAAAGGGCGAAGGGCGGAGTGCTGAGTTTAATTTTTGGATTTTTTTTCCAACATCTGCTCTTTCTCACATTTTTTGGTACACTCCCACCTCACAATTCCAGAGTGCCCATATATAACAATGGTTTTCGAGCATGTCTAAATGAACTATCGATATTCCAATTCAAATGTACTATTGACATTCAAATTCATTGATGAAAATATGACAAAATAGGTTTTTGCTTAATTATAACTCTTTTCGCCCATATTTGAACAAATTTGTATCGTAGGGAATCTTAGTTTTAGATTTGATACCCGTAAAATAAGCAAACATGGCTATTTAGCCAAATTTTCATCAAAATTTGGTCAAAGTAACACAAACAAATAGTGTTAAGAGATAAGAAAATGAATGTTAATGATATTAAAAAGCAAATATAGTTTTTCCATATACCCCGCACACAGAGTCTACGCTTGCTAACGATCCTTCCACCGCTTCCTCCTTTCCCTCTTAAGCCCTATACGGACATCCGACGTTCGTAATTTAGCTAACTTCGTCATTTGTTTTGTCCCCGTGGAACTTAAGAGTAGTGTGACCAGAATTAAGTAAAAATTACGCCGAAAATGTAAGTTTGTGATATTTTTAGTTTAACTGGCGGCGGGTCACACTGCTCGATCACCTGTATTTTGTTTTGATGCCAAGATGTTTGTTATGTAAAAGCTCGGCCACTTCTCCCCTAACCCTTGTTCACACAATTTAAGTCCAAATGCTTGGGGTGGGAAGCCTAAATTCACATACTACAATGCCAATTATATTTGCCCGGTGCCTCCACTGCGTGTTTGTCCACCTAGCACTCCATCTGATCGATGAAGGTAGAAGCAGAGTGACTTAACATGGTGCATTTTCAATGCTGCGTCAGCTGCTCAAAGCACAATAAGGCCCACAGCTAGTTTACATAATCTCCACAAATGTGCTGTTAAGTGTAACATTGACTGTTAAGGGTGATATTCAAATTCTTATCTCCGTACTTGCAAAAAGTTCAAGTGGCGAAGTTGTAACTTCAGCTTCTTTTTCCCTCAATTTTTGTATGAAACTTCTCGTTGCTTCGGATGTCCGTATGGGGCTTTACTGTGTAATTTGTAAAATGTAATAGATGCACCACAGACGAAGACGAAAAAATTTTGCGATTTCTTTTTTTTTGCGTTGCAAAACTGTGGAAATTTTTGCTCCATAGATTTATAACGTTTTTACCGATCTAACATCAACTATTGCTTTGGCATCAACTTCTTTTTTTTTGAAAAAGGTGAACACCATGTCATTGCTCTAGTTGTGTTTAGTATGTATCCTAAGTCAATTGGACAAAGCTCATAGCACAAACTCTTAAAAAGTAAAAAAAAGCGATTGAACTTGTTATGCTGGCGACTCACAGTAAACGGCATTATGTCCGTCTGGAAGAACCATGTGGCTAAATTGGTACATCACTAGAGGTTGATAGCCACAAGTAGTAAGGCCAGACAATGGAAATGAATATACGAATTATATAATTTATGTATCCGCGAGAAAGAATTCTTAAAAATCATCGCATGCATATATTAAAAAGCTAACATTAGTTGGGGATGGTGACCTTTTTGTTACATCTAATGATTCTTGCTAATACTATTTGTTCGGTTCAGCGGCAGAAACGTCATCCAAAATCCTCATTCAATTCAAATTCTTAAAGTAAGTTACACACTGTTTGCATTGCCTACATCTGTCACCCTGTAAACATAGTCATCAGCATTCGAAATGTATACACCGCCTAGTAGTAACCGCTGTAGTAACCGCCTAAGCCGGCAGAGCTGTCCGCTATCGCTGTTAGCTCGCGCTCTCCAGCTGCAAATTAGTATTTTTAAAGCTTCTAAGCATGTGGTTGCAGCGCGCTCTCATTGAATTGATTTGATCTAGTCTTTGCTAGCCCTTCTAAGCATGTGGTTGCAAAAATTATATAAAATTTAACTATAATATTTTCCTGTACTTTAAGCATATCTCCATTAAATGAAGAGCTAAAGGGCATACAAACCAATTTTTTGTCATTTTCACCATCTTTTGTGTCAAATTTTCTTTTATAGTCCGCGCCTACATAACTAAACGAAGGTCTATGCCAAATCTTCGATCATTAGAATAAACGGTCTGGGCTGTGGGTTGATAATTAGTCAGTCGGGTAGTAATGTTCTGCACTGAGAGAAAAATCAAGAAATTTTATACTTGAATGAAGAATTTTCCGTTTCAGAACTTCAATAAGCCAGTTAATTCTTGATTTAAGTACACATTTCTTGAGTCAAGAGCGATTTTTAAGAATCTCTTAATTCCTGATTTCAAGAACTTTTTGAAAATGTTAAAATTTTTTAAAACTTTTAGAGTTCAACATAAGCTTAATCTAGTCTAAATTAAGTACTTTATGTCCTTGGTAAAAGTATGTTTAATGCTTGGATATAGAATTTCGTTACTAAAACAAGCCTTCAAAATTTTTTTAAATAATTCTCTTTGATCTGAAACTAATAGCGATATGTTTTTCAACCAATCCCTCTTTGCACTTAATTCCATTCTGTTAAGCTCTTAAATCAGCTCTTAAATCAGTTAAATCAATGCCGATTTATTCTCAAATCCATCTTGAGTTGTTCTTCAATGAAGAATTTAGTACTTAAATCAAAGATTTTCTGGTTATTTGGGAACGCTCTCGCTTTTTTATGTTCTTTTTTGTGCAAGCTTAAAATAATTTATACTAAAATTAAGAATTTCATTTTACATAAAGAACGAAATGATCTTAATTTAATACTTTTTTTGCTTGAATCAAGAATTTTGTTTATATTTTTGAATTTTTAAAGGTCTTTTTTGCGTTTTTACAACGATTTGTGCTCAAAGTAAGAAACAGGAAAAATTCCAGATCGTTTTTTAAGAACGTAACGTGTTGCTTTTTTTTGAGTGTATAGAAGATTAAAGCTAAGATCCCACAGGCAAATGATTTGCACAAATTTTGATGATAATATGACAAAATAGACTAAATTAGAAAACTTTTCGCCCATATTTGACAAAATTTGTATCGTAGGGAATCTTAGTTTAAGATTTGATACCCGTAAAATATGCAAACATGCCTATTTAGCCAAATTTTCATCAAAATTTGGCCAAAGTAACTCAAAGAAATAGTGTTCAGTTTACAGCTGTTGCAGTTCAATTAAGAGATAAGAAAATGAATGTTAAAGCTATTAAAGAGCAAATATAGTTTTTCCATTTACCCCGCACACAGAGTCTCACTTAATAACGATCCTTCCACCGCTTCCTCCTCTTCCAATTCATCCACCACTTCCTCCTCTCCCTCTTACTGTGTAATTTGTTAAACATAATAGATGCACCACAGACGAAGATGAAAAAATTTTGAGATTTCTTTTTTTTTTTGCGGTGCAAAATTGCGGAATTTAATGTCTTCGTCTGTGGTGCATCCATTTTATTACCTCTGATTACCTCTTATTACCGCGAAATAATAAAAAATAGTTATTTTTTCCTAAATGAGCTAAGAAATTGGATTTTGTAAAGTATAAAAGGTCGGAAATTTTAGAGGCTCTACGGGCCACTAGCTGCCTATACCACAATTTTTAAGTTTTGAATTTGCCACAACTCTAAAACCTAAAATCTGATGAAGATTTCTCTACTTTTTTCACAAATGTGGGTCACCTGCTGATACTTCTCACCCCCCCCCCTCAACTCTCTAGTTAAAATTTGAGAATTCCCTCTCTTAATGGACCTACACCACACACACACACACATCTAGCTGGCTAAATTTCCCATAAGAGGCTCAAACAACAAAAATAACAGAAAATCCCAGCTCCAAACAGGCCGTCAAATAAATTTAACTCAATTGCCAGCCATTCCCCAATGACTTGTTGTTGTTGTTGTTGTTTCTCTTGTCTCCACAAAATCACGTACGTGTTTCGTTGCTGTTGCTGTTGTTGTTGAAGCTTTCGTGTAAACTTTTATCTCTTTTCTAGATTTTTTAATTTTTGACACACAACTCGTCAAATTTATTATTGTTTTTTGCCCATGATAACAAAACAAAGAACATGCCATTTTGTCATTATTAATTTTTACGGTCTGTTTGAGACAATTTGCCAGGTGCCTCTCAACTGGCCACTAGCCTAATCGCCAGCTGACATTTTTGCTTGCCATCATTTCCGGTGCATTCGAGCAATTTCGGCAGACACTATGTCTGAGGTCAGTGAACCCCCACCAGCTCCCCACTCCCCAAACTAAGCCCAACAAGTTGCGTGTATTTATTTAGGCCCAAAAATGAAAAAAATCTCACACACACTTTTCAACAATTTAAGCAAGTGGAAACGAGATGGCATTAGGTGGGCGCGCGCGCGTATGTGCGGTTATTGACTTCTTCGTTTGGCCACTTGCCTTTGAACAACCGAAAGAAAAAATTAACATAATCAAATTTACTTTTGTAGGTTGGTTTCCAAAAAAAAAAAAACTATTATTTAGTTTTCGGGTCAAAAATTTACGTCTTAAAACGGCATTGATCTAATGACTTACTCTAGATTTGAGCAAGAATATACAAATAGTTAATAGCTTTAAGTTAAAGTTGAGAACACAAAATTTATGTCTTGTGGCTCGAAGCAATATTTTTTGATTGTTAACAATGCAAAGTCAAGGCACAGCAGTTTCAAGTGTTTCAAGCTACACCAAGAAGCAGCATGTGAAGCGTGTACTTTAGGCGAACTAGCAGCCCACCCCGACTGGACGGGGACAGCCTTTCATAGGTTTCATCAATCGCTTTCCGGTAGCTTAAAAAGTCTAAATTTGACTAGAAAATTTTGTAATATTCTGGAACCTTTCGAAAGCGATTATAGAATAGTAAGACAAATGATGAAATCTTTAAAACCACAGATGCAAGTCGGCTTTCTAACATACTTAACCGAACCGAACCTTAACAAACTAAGCCGAACCCAACCGAACCATAGCTAAGCATACCTAACTGAATCTAACCATGACTGACCAAACTTAACTAAACCCATCTGAGCCGAATCTAACTAAACCGTTTTTAAGCGCTCGTGGGCCGCACCATATTTCACCTAGATTAAGCAACTAGGTGGTTTTTGTGCAAGTGGTTGTGTCATGTAGGCTGATCATAAATCAAAAAGTTATTTTACATTAATTTTGGTTAATTTAAATACATTATGCAGGTTGATATTGTTTAAAAAATGAAAAAATATTTTTCATATTATTATCCATAAATTGTTATCTTATGAACATTAACAAAACATCGTGTTTTGTTTTTTGTGTAACGTCATTCAATGAAAAGGACCTACAAATGTAAACAAACCTCGCTCAAACATCATTAAGCTGACGTGCTGGGCGAAAACCGACAATTGATTTGAATTCAGCGACCAAAAATACATATGGTAAATTTGCTAACTTCTCACGTGACGCTGACGTCATTCATATTTTGTTTTGTTGTTTTGTGGATTGTCCCGGCACACACACACTCATGAGAAAGAGGGGGAGCCGTGACTTAACAGTGAATAAACAGTGACTAAACAGTGACTAAACAGTGACTTAACAGTGAGTAAACAGTCACTAAACAGTGACTAAACAGGGACTTAACAGTGAGTAAACAAGGACTTAACACGGAATTAACACGGACTTGACAGTGACTTAACTGGGTCTTAACAGTGACTTACCATTGACTTTACAGTGAACTAACAATGGAAGAGGAGAGAGTTTTAAATTATTTCTATGCTTGGCTATTTCAAGATTGAAAATTATTATTTTTGCCTGTTATTCCTTTGCGACTGTTGTTTTCATTAATCCATGGACCAAGACTTATAGAAAAAAAGAAAGAACACAGTAGCAAGTGATCTTGTTGCTATTTTTACTTCCCTTAAGTTTTCTTCTTTTGAAAGATTGCCATTGCTGATTTATATACCATTAAAAAAACTTATGATTTGGAAAATAAGCCCTTAAATTAGCATCACAACAAAGTCTCGTGAGTGTTGACGACACTCCCACCCCTTTTTTTTTGTACAATATTAGCCTAACTGCAGACATGATCATAACTTTAGCGTTGGACCATGGCAAAAACGACTTCTAAATCTCAAACAAAGGATAACTCAAAATATCGTTGATTACCTTCAGAGTCATTGAATGCGATTACTTCAGTCTAAAACTTTATAGTTTCTTCCTTGTTCTGCCATTTCACTAAGTGTTTATAATTATATTGACCCTATATTTTCTCCAATATCTTCTACGGAAAATTCTTTCAAAATGGGAATAATGCTTTGTTTTTTTGAATATAGGTTATCTGATGGAATAATCCATTTTTTAATTTAGAGAATTGTTAGCCATCAGAAAATCTTTCGGCAAGACGGTCGCGTCAGTGTCATTACTTTGAAAAAACTTGTTAATTTGTGGCATTTTCAATAGAATACGTTTAAAAAAAAAACAAATATAAGAAGTTTTCATTGTCATATTGTGGATTTTCAATAAACGCAGTAAACCCGTCCGAAGCCAAGCCTTAAACTCCTGGTCCTGCAGCCAGACTTTACGATATTTTTGTTTCAAATCTTTAGTCATTTTTGTTAAAAAATCTCTAAACTTGGCTGGCACTTAGAGATGACAGTATGCTGAACATTAGAGGTGGCATTTAAAGTCTATAAATGACTGACCGAGGTGATATGTAGATTTAAAAGTTTTGCAAATGACTCCAAAATAAAAATAAAGCTAAAAAAGGGCTGAAATTATTTTTTAGAATGCCAGAATTCCCGCTTGCCGCTGTTTCTAAATTTTTCCCGCAATCCGGTTTTCGAGAAAGCTAGAAATGAGTGGTAAAAAGCTGATTTTGGCAACACTGGGGAGGAGAGCTGGATCAAACTGGCCGACAAAATTTAGCCGAAAAAGCAGGCATTTGCCGCAAGTCAAAGTCGGAGCTGATAATGGAGAGAGGGCTCAAAAGCCTAACTGGTGGTAGACCACCTCCAAGTGCGAAGGTAACATCCCTTTCGAAAAGACTTGTTACTATGATGTGAGATTTAACAAATAATTTGAAGAGCTTATGATGAAAATTTGCCTATATGAGTTAAATTGGGGAACTTTTCGGCCATATTTGATCAAATTATTGGCGTAGTTGAGTAGTAGAATTCGAAATTCAAAAAACGGAAAGCGACGGCATGTGGACACTAGGGGAATTCGTATGCGCATCTGTCTCTTCAGCAATGTCTGCAGGTGTCTTGTATATAAAAGGTACATGCAATATTTTCCATTTTTGGTTTACTTATGAAAAATTCAGACTTAAATGTTTTAAGCAACAGTTGTTTTTTGGTTTGAAATATTTTTTTAGTGTGACCATATGCATAATTTGCATTGAAATGTACATGGATTTGAAACCAATGAGGATGAAGTAGACTGCTACAAAATCCACCTAGATGGTTGTTTACCCTGAGCATGAGCAAAGCAAATGCAGTAAATCCAACTAGATTTGTAAAAACAGCAACATGAAAAAACGGCACTGAATTGAACCGAAATCCGTAAAAGACCTTAAACTGTTCGTTTTCGTGTTCTCAATTCCGAATAAAATTACTTACTTTTTATTCCCTTGTAGGGGGTATATTAAAATTGTTCAGATGTTTGTAACGCATAGAAGGAAGCATCTCCGACCACATAAAGTATATATATTCTTGATCAGCATGACGAGATGGGTTGATATAGCGATGTCCGTCTGTTTCTATGCTAACTGCTCCGTAAATTTTAAAGCTATCCTTACCAATCTTTGCTCAAAGTCTTTTGGTACAAAGACGCTGCACATTTATCGGAACCGGCCGTATCGGAAGACTATAGCATATATGTAGCTGCCATAGGAACTATCGGTCGAAAAAGTAGTTTTAGTGAGAAAACTTTTTTGTCTTCACCACGAACGTCCCCAAACCTTGTATTTACTAGTTTTCTATCCATTTAGACAATTTAACGAAGTTTTATGAAAATCGTACAACTATATAGTATAGCTGCCATACAAAAGATAGTTCTGAAAAAAAGTCTTAGTAGGAAAAACCTTTTTGTTTTCGATGCTATCGCTCCCAATCTTGTTACTGGTCAATATTATATGCCATCACACAATTCTGCCAAGTTTGAACCAAATTAGATGACTATAGAGTATAGCGGTCATATGAACGATCGGTCGAAAAAGTAGTTCTATAATTCCACATAATTCCACCAAGTTTTATTAAAATCGTACAACTATATAGTATAGCTGCCATACAAAACTTAGGTCTGAAAAAAGTCTTAGTAGGAGAAACTTTTTTGTTTTCTATGCTATCGCTCCCAAAATTGTTATTGATCAATAATATATGCTACCACACAATTCTGCCAATGTTGATCCAAATCGAATGACTATAGCATATAGCTGCCATATGAACGATCGGTCGAAAAAGTAGTTCTAGTGAGAAAAACTTATTTGTTTTCAATGGTAGCGTCTTTATACCTTTCAGTTATGAATATTATCGGTTTTTAACAAACTGGCAAGCAAATCAGTCAAAGTAATGAAGCCATCTATTGCTGTTTGGGAAATAACTCAGCTAAGAATGTTTGACAAAAATCATTTGAAACCTTAATTTATATAAATTTTTCAAGCCTTAAGGGTAAATAGCAGAAGTTAGCTTTCTTCTATTATTACTTTTTGCAAACCACCGGTCCAAGAGAGAATTTGACTTGATCAGAGTTCCCCAGCGATAGCCCCTGGGGCACGAACATACTCGCCAATTCACACCTAATGCTTGCCGAAGTCATGCATCACTGTGTGTTAGAGAGAGACACAGTCACATTTTCGCGCTCTCTGCTTGGGGAACCCTGGACTAGATCATGGTTCTCCAAGCAGAAAGGACACAAAATGTTCAAATGCTTTTAATCAGTGTTGCTCGGCAATGTGCTGCAGCGATATGCAATATACTATGCTCAGAAATTCAGTAAGAAATGACTTCGGCAAGCATTCGGCTCTTATACGTGTGAATTACCGACTGCGTTCGGCTCCCTGGGGCTATGGCTGGGGAACTCTGGACTAGATACACAAGAGTGCAACCTCAAATCCAAGCGAAATGATCGAAAATGGAACAGTCGGAAATAAGAGTGACTGACTTTGAGGTCACCCTTCGTTGTTGTTTGTACAGTCAAAACATGGACTCATTAAACAAAAAAAAAAGACTTCTCTTCTTATTTATTGGCCCGATGGTGCATCACAACCGCTTGGCGGTCTCGGTCTTTGCTATGTATGCCCTCCACTTGCTTCTGCGTTGTGCGAGCTGGCACCAGTTGTTCACACCAAGGTTGGAAATGTCTTTCCGCATTTGATCATCCCATCTTAGTGGTGGGCGACCCCTCCTGCCTTGAGACTAGAATACAAATTAAATTTCACTAACAATTTCTAAATGGATCACAGATCCACATTTAGCTATTGTAAGAGTGCTTAAGTTGGCAATAACTTTTTAATCCACCGACCAAAAAGCATTACTTTTCAAACCAAAAACCATTAATCTTGGTTTTACCTGATAATCTTGGTTTTAGACTGATCTTTTGTCAGTATAACCAAAAGGATATAAAATTCTTCGTTGGATTTTATAATTGAAATTTTTTTCACTTGTTAATCCCTCATCCCTACATCCTAGCTTCACTTATCAGCTTGGTTAAAAAAATACACACAATGTTTTCAAAATTATCCAAATTCATACCAAATGTGTCAGTCCTGGTTGCCAGTGCATATCAGCAGGTGCCATGCAACGCAGGTCTTGGTCTCCGCCACATAATCAACAGCTATTTACTATACTCAATCTCACGCCATGGAATGCATCTGTACAAGGGACTACCAGGAATCATGGTCAAACGAATGACGACTCAAAACTCAGGAACATTTGGTATAAACGCAACTTAAGATTGCTTGTACAGGTGGCCCAACTGGTGAACAAGCCCACAAGCTATGTGGCTGATTTTCTATACAATTTAAGTCTGCAGGACTATGGTCGCTTACTGAATCCCAAGAAAACAGGTTGGAATCAATGCCGTGTGCCCCTCTGCCATCCGTATGTGTGCGATAGATATTTGAGTATCTTTGATGAGAATGGGAATTTGAATGATCCTACCAATCCCAAGAGTCTGTTGCAATTGCTTATAATAATAACGAAATTATTGAGTGACCAGGCGCAGCAAGAAACTGGAGGAGAAACTGGAGGAGAAACTGGAGGAGAAAATGGAGGAGAAGCAGGATTAGCAGGAGGCAGTAAAGCACAGGAACACTTTGAAATGCATGTCGAAGATATGAAAGAATTGCTTAAAATTGAGAAAGAGAAGGCAGCTAATGAGGGGAAGGCTGTTAAATTTGCTAAACTAGCTCAACATGTCAATCGGCCTAAAGCAGACTCGGTTAACCCAGAGACTGCACCTAAGACCCAAACCAAAGCCAGAGTTTTTGGAAGCGCAATTGTGAATCCTTTTGGTGTGGGCTATTCAATAGCTACCAACGATGAGGAAGAATTTCGCAGATCTGCCAAAATGCTGGAGGATGAGAAGGGCAGACGTCGTGGCAAAGGTCCCAGCAGACATCATTTGGGTTCGTTGCGTACAAGAGGCGAACGCTTGCGTCAGCTAATTGCCAACGCCATGGCTCCACAAAAGTTACATCAAGAGTTGCATGGCACGAGCCTGGATATGAAACGCAAGACCATTAAACCCAAGCCCACAAACAAACGTGCCGTGCAAGAAATATCGAAACTCTACTCGGCTGTGGTCAGTGATCAGCCGCAAAGGAAGCGCCTTCATTTGAGCTTCAGCTTGAGAAAAACTGCACAAGTGGTAGAAGGTAAGTCTCAGGATGCCTTGAATGAAATTTCCACGCTACGTCAGGCGGTGGCCGCTGCCCAACGAGAACGAGATGGGAAGAAATTGGAGCGTAAATATTTTGGAGCCCAAATACCAGTGCTGTACCACGAGCCCTATGATCCCGAAAAGACCTGGACCTGGTTGCGTCGTCATCCGCAACAAAAACGCATGCAATCCGATGGTACGTTCGTCTCGTCACAAATTCATCGCTACAAGCGATATTCGGTGGATCAAGATATGCAAGTGGCGCGAAAACGCTACTCAGTGCATAGCACCTACAGTGGACATAGCCTACCCACTGGATCCACTCGTCCCTCCCTGGCATCTCAAGCCCTTTTTGGACGAAGAAATGTGCGAAACTAAAGAAAAACAAAGCAATCTTTGAGTTTAGTCTGTAAAAAAAAAAACAACCAACAATAAATAAAACTTAAAATTTCAGATTAAACAAAAATAAAAATTTCTTCCGGTTTTTATGTTAAGCATGTGCCATTGCTGTTTGGTCAATTCGTTGCCCCGTTCTGGCTACCAAACTGAGGAGCGACGCTGGTGTCTACATAATGGCGCCACCTTACGTTCGCTGGCTCAGGAAGTAGACAAATCGGTGGAGCAAGTTTGTCTGTTCCTATACCAAATGACTCTACAGCAATTCGGTCGCATGCTAAATCCCAAAATGTCGGGTTGGCAGTTGTGTCGAGTTCCCCTGGTGCAACCGGATGCGTGTGAACTGTATTATAGCATTTACGATACGGAGGGTAATCTAAGAAAGAACATGAATTCTAGGATTTGGAATATTTTAACCGATTTATTAAAAAACTCTATGGATGAGTTGAAGAAGCAGCGGGAGGAAGAGTATAAGCAACAGCAGGCATATATAAAGCGTTGGGGTACCAAAGTATTTATCAAGTTGGATTTGCCAAATGAAAGAAGAAAAAGTCTAACATTAGCGGAACTGGGCAAATCATTGCCAGAAACTACCGAAAAAGTTAGTAAAAGAATCAAATCCAACAGCACTCCCAGAGATTCACTAAATAGTTCCAATTCCGGCTCCACTAATCAAGTCCAAAAAAGAGTTAAACTTGCACTTCCAAAATTCAAAGCTCGAGGTTCCGGCTTTTCCCAAAAAGATATGAAACATCTGTCCAACTTATATGGCAAAGTGGTACAAAGTAAAAAATCCGCCCACCGACTTTTGTTACCGCCCAAAGTCACAAAAGCATCATCATCAAGCACTCCCGAATTGACTTCCTCCACAACAAAACCGGATTCCGATCGACGTTTTTTGGGTGAACCCATTCCTGTGTTAATGCACGAACCCTTTGATAATACCAAACCCTGGACCTGGATACGTCGCCATCCTAAACAGACACGTTTACTCCAAACCGGTGAATTGGGACAATCTAAAGTGCAACGCTATAAACGTGAATCACTGCAAGCTGCCTTCGATAAAGCCAAATCAGAACGCCGATATTCCTTGCATAGCACGTATTCCGCCCAAAGTGTCAGTTCATTGAAGCGGACCAATGCATTTGGTAGCACTAGAAAATCTTTGGATCGCACAAAATCATCACAAAAATTATCCAAAAAATCTACCGCTGAATTAAGACGCTGACTTTGGATTGAAATTCAGTTGCATCAAAGAAAAAGCAAACCCTATATTTTCTTTGTTGCAACTGAAAATCTATCTAGAGTTGACAACAAACTGAGTTTAAATACAACATTTAGTAGGTACATTTTTTCGTTTTCTTTTGGGTGGCTTTTCGTTGCGTGCGCGTGGCTAACTCTGCCGACTGGTTTTAGTGAGGCCTTAGGCCAAGGGGTAAACTGTTGTTTGGGTTCAAACGCAATTTTTTTTGGGCTATGAGTAACAAGTGTTTGGCCTTTTGAGTGGGGGCTAAGACTTACGCATGAAGATATTTACCAACTCGAATATTTCAAAATCGCTTCTTTTTGGCCTACCAGTCTCATGTGTTTAAGCAATTTAGCTGGGCCATTTAGTGTGGTGGCCCATTTGTTTTTGGTCTATTGGAAACCCAATTAGGTGCTAATCAGAAATGAAAAGCGTAAGCATTACCCGATATTAACAGTTTACAATTTTTAACCGAAACCGTTAGCGTAAGCAAAAAAAAAGAATGGGTATCTTTAAGAAGAGAAATATAATTTCAAATTTCAATACTTGCTTTACATGTGTGCATGATACAACTATGACAGTGTGCTCTCTTTTCGGGACTCCACCGCTTCAGCGTGTTGCCATAGACTAGAACAGGGGTGCCGAAGCCCATTCCGCAAGCCACACATTCGTTGTTGCTTGACGCATACGAAAAGCTGGCGCGTATACGGGTCCACGTGGGCCATAAGCCTACATAAAGCACCAACAAATTCATATGCATGCACTCTTTCTTTCCTACCACAACAACATCATATGTGTCTCACTTCTCTCTCTCCTACGTCCTATGCGCAGTGTTAGGAAGTACCTAGGTACGTACCTAGGTACATACCTAAATACATATTTTGTATACCTTTTACCTTACCTCGGTATTTTAAATTCCAGTACCTTTTACCTTACCTAGGTGCAAATTTTCATTTAACCTTGTCAAAAAGTAAGGTATAAGGTACTTTAATATAAAAGAGAATTTAATTTCAAATGATTGTCTGAGTGGGGAACTAATCTAATTTATTCATTCTATCAATTTGATTGTCGATGTGACTATTAAAATCACTGTGTTGATCCTTAAGACGCTTTAATCCAAGGAAATACAGAAGCTGTCGCACAACTAGCATGGATATAAGGTACATTAACTATCTTTTGAATGGTTTCAAAATGCGATTGCTATTCAGAGTTGATTATAAATGACAGCATTTACTTTTAACCCACAACAAACCAAATTATTTTCTAGGACCCTATCGCCAGTAGACTTTGCTCATTCAGCATACATAATAAGGTCGCTAATTTTACTATTTAAGAAGTTTTAAAAACTTGTCCATATTGCTTTACTTTCTATGTATCTAGGCCATGAACCTGATCAAATACGTAGACTAAGATTAAATATGTTGATAAAGCCATTTGTGAAGTTGACGCGAATGTGGAAACTAATGATTAATGTTAATTTTTAAACATTTAAATAATAAAAAATATATTTTTCTGACTTAAAACTAAAAAAAGTGTATGTCCCTGTAGAAATTTTGTGAGTCTCGGAACATGGTGTTCTGATGATCTGATTCCTGAGAATCTTTTGTTCTTTTTCCATACACTTTTGTTAAAATTTCGATGAAAGCTCAAAGTTTTAGTTGGATAGTTCACGTCATTCAGTTCACATTTTCGGATAGGTGGATAAATCATGCTTTTAAATGCATTTAAAAAGTACCTTTTTTGTACCTTTACCTAGGTACTGGAAATTTCGTATGCCTTTTACCTTACCTAGGTTTATTTTTTTACATTTACCTTGTACCTTACCTAGGTAAGAAAACTGAGTACCTTTCCAAACACTCCCTATGCGTAGTCAGCGCTCGCCTTGATCGCAGTGGCCGAACGCTTTTCGCTATTCACACACATAAACAAAAATTGGGTTTCTCTTTCTATTTCCTGTGGTTGTTCTTGCTTGAGATATATTTTGTGCATTTGTATTTGTTTTTACGCTCATTCTGGGCACCCCTGGACTAGAATATCAAATACCGCACATAGAAATGCAAATACCGCATTTGAGTGTGTCTGCCGTTCGCACTTTTTCTAAAGCTCACTCGATTCAAGAAAAGCTTTTAGTACTCGATAAACGCTAAGTGCCATACCTGTACTAGTTGTATCGTGCGTGTTGTTGTTTTATCAATTCTCGATACCCTTCTCTCCATACTCGATTCTTGATACTCGATTTTCAATTTTCGATTCTCATTACGAGTTTCGCGATACTCGATACTTGATTACTTGATACTCGTTTCTCGATTTTCGATTCTCGATACTCTATTCTTGATACTCGATTCTTGATACTCGATTTTCGGTATTCGATTCTCGAAACTCGATTCTCGAAACTCGATTCTCGAAATTCGATTCTCGAAACTCGATTTTCGATATTCGGTACTCTAAATATATAAAAAAAACAAACCTGTTTCTCGGGAGGTGTTGGCCTTAGCACATCGGTCAAAGAGAGCTGCGTGTCTGCCGTTTGCAAGGCAAGCATACCTTTGCCATCGTCAGCTATTTTCGCAAAATATAAAAAGCGAGCACTTTTTCGTAGATTTCAATGACAAGAGAGAACTCCGTTTATTCTTATCGACTATCGAACAATTTCCTATCGGCTTAGTTGCTATCGATTAATATTATCTTTTAACTAAACTTAATGTCATATTTGCGGATCTAAAAACGTAGGGAACGGAACACAAACAATATCTAAAACCACTTTTGTATCTGGTCAATGCGGCTATAAAGCTGAGACCAACCACAAAAAAAAAACAAAGAGTGTTTTACATTTAATGCTCACAAAAAATTTCATTGGTTAAATCTAAACATTTCTTACAGTTAATTTTACAGCGAAATATCGCTACATGTATAATATTTTGTTCTTGTTTCGTGTACTGTATTTTTGGTGATTTGTTGTTGTAACATTGTAGCATTGAAATAGTACCTCGCCCGTAACAGTAGTACATATACTTTGTTATTGTCTTTTGGTTTACTGATTTATCCATAAAAGCTGCCATTATAATAGTACACCTGATGCTCAAGTTTTAGTTACCGTATTAATATTATTTATGAGGGAATTCGAACTTGAGAATTACAAGTAGACTCATTTTAGCCATGTGCAAGAAATTTATGGGTTTACGATTTTAGGCAGATTCAATTCAAGTAACACTTTTGACGCCTTGCCATCTGCGCGCGCGGCAGCCGAGCTGGTTGAGACGGCGTTAAAAAATGAAACCCAGAGTAAAAAATTTTTTTTTTTTTTTATTATATGGGGGATAGCATTGAATGCCTTAAAGTGTGGGACTTGGAGTTCCTCACCCACTTAAACCACCCCTACTCTCCGTTTCCCTCTTGCGGAACCACCGCTAAGTATTACTTCACAAGGGGGAGATGGCACTGAAGGCCGCCACTAGATTCCTATCTAGGGGTTGAAGTCGAATTGCGCTGTCGTTCAGCGCGACGCAAGGATTTTAGAACCTCTGCAGCCATGGTGCATATTGCATTCCAATTGTTTTGCGAGCTAAGTAGGATGTCCATCAAGTCAGTGACTGTGAATGGCCTCCCAATACATAGGCATAGCTCTTCCCGTTCGACAGCGAATCTCGGACAGACAAAGAATATATGTTCTGCGTCTTCTATGGTCCGCGTACAGTGTGTACAAAACGGATCTGTCTCATGCTTAAATTTATAGAGATGAGATTTGAAGCATCCATGTCCGGTCAGTAGCTGTGATAGGTAAAAGTCGGTTTGTCCGTGCTGTCTACCCAACCACGGCTTTATGTCCGCAATTAGTTTTCTTGTCCAGCTGCCGTTGGTGGTAGTACTCAACCTCGCCTGCCATTGCGTCATCGTGCTCTCTCGTCGATGCCCATCTGCTTCTCTGCTTTCCATCGCTAACAGGTCAAGCGGCACCATTCCTGCTAAGACTAGCGCCGCTTCCACCGACACAGTCCGGAAACTGCAGGTGACTCGGAGGGCACACCTCCTGTACGCGCTTTTGCATCCGCGGCTGTATGATGGCACGGTCATTGCAATTGCAACGGGGCCCATATCGGTGCTGCGTACATTATGATCGACCTGACTACGTTGCAGATCAGCCATCTACTACGCTGTCGAAGTCCACCAATGTTCGCCATGATTCCAGATAAGGCGTTCGTTGCTTTGGTGGCCTTTTCCTCCACGTACGCTAGGTGGCTTTTAAAGTTAAGCCTATGGTCCAGCATAACCCACAGGTACTTTATGGCATCCTTCGATATGGTGTGCTGGTCTCTGACTCTGATGTT
>JBAMBO010002079.1:0-10653 GCA_037044535.1 Lordiphosa magnipectinata | reverse complement strand
TTCAAGCATCGGACGAACAAGAGAGGTAAACAGAAGTTTGGTGATGTATGGATCATTGAATTCCTTTGACCAGCGTTTAATAAAAGCCAAAACGCCCTTAGATTTATTTACTATAATGCCGAAATGGTCAATAAAGCAAAGTTTATGGTCGAATAAAACACCTAGGTCAGTCATAGTTTGGATGCGTTCAAGATTGTTGTGCCCAATACAGTAAGTAAGTGTAAGTGTAGACATCGGATTTTGCATATTTTGAACCGCATGGCCGACTTAAGTTCTGATTGCACACATCTTATTTTTATTGATCAATGATCTAAGTCCGCTAAAAACAATTTTGCATAAATTGCATAAAAAAACATGCAAAATATGCAGAATATGCAAAATATGATAAAAACCTTTTTTTATGAAATTACATAATGATTCTGTGCTAACCATTTTCTGATTTTGTTGGAAATCTGTTTGAACTTGTAAATCAACATCACCAATTCAACTTGTAATCATTTAAAATGCCGAAAATGAATGATAAAAACACACTTAAAATTCAAAAATGGCTAAGAGATTTACATAGCAGGCACCCGTCGTGTGTTGCTGCGCCCCGTTTAGAATTTTAAACACAATACGAAGTACACTGCTCGCCACTTGAATAGGACACCTCTAAAGTCGATTTTCTACAGTTAATTGCTGCTAAACCAAGCCATCTAGGAAAATAATTTTTGTTTTCTTATAAAGTTTATTTAAATGTAGTAATTAGACGAAAATTACAAAATTATTGAAAAGTTGTAAGTATACAAAAAACATTGTTAATCAATAAGTAACAAATTTTGGAGTCTTCATTTTGCACCACTTGAATAGGACACTTTATCTAAAAACCATTTAAGAATATTTCAATCCTTTTCAAATAACAATATTACTTAAATAAGAAATTACTAACATGTTTTTAAACCAAAAAAAGTTTTTAATAGTGTGTTGAGCCTCCTTTTTTCTCCAAAACCTCACACATTCGGTCTGGAAGGGATGCATACAATTTTCCCAAATAATTCAACGATATCGAGCTCCATGCCCCATTGATAGCTGCAATTAGTTCGGGAACGCTCGAATATTGCTGACCTGATCCATATACTTCACGTTTTAGCCATCCCCACACATTCTCAATGATATATAAGTCCGATGAATAGGGTGGCCAGTTTAATAACTCCACGTTTTGGCTCGCTATAAATGATTTAACAATCCGGGCCGTATGTATAGGGGCATTATCATGTTGATAAATCCATTTTAGATTTGCAAAAAGAGTTTGGAAGTGTGGAAAGGCCTCTTTCAATATACCATTATAACACAACGAATTCATGGTGGTTGGAATAAATTTAAGCTCACAGGTGCCATAATAGGAAATGCCCCCCCATACCATAATACCTCCAGCACTGCTTATCAAGATGGTGTGGTTCTTTTCGAAGATCATGAAAATAGTAACTGTAGCCATCGGGGCCCTCCAAATTAAACTTTTTTTCGTCCGAAAAGACAACACGTTGCCACTCCGAAGTCCAGGTGACATCCGAGCCGGGTTAAGTGGTGGCTTCTTCTTGATTTTTAGTCTCTTCAGGTGTGTAGCATTATTAATAACACGACGCATGGTGGTCAAACTTGCTTTAACGTTGCATTTTCCCTTATCTTGGCCAAAGAGTCGTGCGAATTGGAAGCTTCTCTTAATATAAGTCGCTTGTCCGCGATGGTAAGCACACTGTGGGTGCGGCCCTTTATGTTTTTACCATAATTAGCCTCATTATTTAAAAAATTTGTTATGGCGTGACGGCTCCTGTCGACTTTTTTTTTTTGCTATTTTGGCAATAGAAAGGCCAGAATCCTTGTAAGCTTGGATTCTTCCTTTCTCCGACTCAGATAATGAAGTGCCACGCCCCATTGTAATTTTTTTAAATTTTATATACACTTCAATTAATTCAAAAAGTTTAAGTAAACCAAAATTTGTGTGCACGTGTCAACGATACCGACCAAATAAAATGCATGTTCCATTCATGTGGCGCAAAAATTCCATTGAATTTTTGCGAATGCTCACATAAAGTGCAAACAACTTTATAACGGTTCTATTCCAAACTTGGAATATACCAGAAAGAGCGAAGAATGTTTGCACAAAGATAATATGCAAAAAATACCGTTATTCTACCATTTCGTTTTCGAGTTACGAGCAGTTTTAAAGAGAGCATACAGGGTGTCCTATTCAAGTGGCGAGCAGTGTAATGAAGCTTAATAGACAATTGCCATCTATCAAATCTTCATGATAATCTAAACTCATTAAATTCAAATTTCACGAGTTTTTGGTGCGTATGATCTTCACCTCCTGTTTACCCATCGATATTCCCGTCTTCGTGTCAATCTAAACTCATATAAGAATTTCGCAAATTTTAAAATTTCTTTAAATTGATTGACCGACACCTCCTATTTACCCCTCTTCATGATTATCTGAACTAATCATAAATTTTTGTATATATCAGGATTTTTGGACCGCTTGATCTTGACCCGTCAATTTACCTGTCTACTCTATAATCTAACTCATGTAAAAGTTTTGTTAATTTCGCAACTTTTTGGGCCGTTGGAATTAACCATTTACGTGTCCACAATTGCCATCTATCACATCTTAATGGTTCATAAAATGTTGCAAATTTCGCAAAAAATCTAAACTCGAATAATAATTTTGGAAATTTCGCGACTTTTTTGGACAGTTCGTTCTACATTTCCTATCAGTGTTGCCAAATCAGCTTTTTCCCGTCATTTTAAGCTTTTTTTAAAGCCGTATTGCGGGTAAAATTTAGAAACAGCGGTAAGCGGGAATTCTGGATTTTTTAAAAATTATTTCGGCTTTTTTTCAGCTTTATTTTTATTTTGGAGTCATTTGCGAAATTTATAAGCAAATCGATAGCTTGTCACCTCTGTTAGTCATTTATCTACCCAATTGCCACCTCTAACGTTCAGGAAACAGTCACCTCAAAGTGCTAGCCCAGTTTACAGATCGTTTGACAAAAATGCTAAAAGTTTTCAAACCAAACAGTCGTAAAGTTTGGCTGCAGAACCTGGAGTTTAATACCTCTTGAGTTTACTGCAGTTATTGCAAATGCACAATGTGACAATGTAACCTTTACTAAACTTTGACTTAAAAATATAACACATGTAGACGATTTTGAGATATTTGTATTCAAAGATATATGCTTCATATGGATAGCGAATTGGAGAAATCTATTCGCGACAGCTGCACAAATTTCTAAGTTGACCTTATAAAGCAACTGAAGTTCAGGCACTGATCTACTTTTTGGATTTTCACAAAATTCATTGTATTAAGCAGTTTAATTGATTTCAGTTTACCTGACAATCCTAGCATTCTTCAACAAATTGACATATTTTCGGTTGACAACATTCAACGACCAAAAAACAAAGCATTGTTACCATTTTGGAAGTATTTTTCGTAGAAGATATTGGAAAATTAAGGATCAATGTAATGATATTGATTTAGTAAAATGAAAGAACGACGATGAAACTAAAATTTTGGAGTAAAGTAATCGCTTCCAAGGACTCTGGAGGTAATCAAAGACTTTTTGAGTTAGCCTCGTTTGCGATTCAGATGTTGTTCTTGTCATAGTCCAACGCTGAAGTTGAGCGTGTCTTCAGTCAGGTATCTATTCTAGGTGATCACGCTCATTTCAATATTATGAATAAGATATTGGATGTTAGTGAAACTGAAATTAAGAAATTAATATTAAAAATATAATATGTATAGTTACAGAACAGACAGGATTCGTCGACATGCGAAATGCTGCGTCGATTATAAGGTCCTTCCTACTTACATTAAGCTAATAAGCACAACTGAGGCTTACGACTAGGATGAGGACGAGGAACTTCATTACTCTGATGATATATTTAATATATTTTAAATATATAATTACATAAATAATAAGAAAAGCCATGCGCTTTTTTCAGCTTTTTTTGTCGAAAAATACAGCTTTTTTAACGTCTCCGTCCCGCCGAAAACGTATTTTTTTTCTCCGCAAAAGTTGGCAACACTGCTTCCTATATTCACCCATCTACTATTGCCGCCTATTAAGTCTTCTTAATACTCTTTTGTCATATGAAAAATTGGCAAATGTTGTAATTCTTTTAACCGTTCGATCTACACCTCCTACCCCTACTACACCAGTCTACATTGCCATCCATAAAACATTCATAATAATATAATAGGCCATACGAAAAATTGGCAAATTTTGACCTATTCAATCCACGCCTCTTATTAACCAACGCCTGAGCTTTCGTAATTACTCAAATGAAACTTTGACAAATTTCGCGGTTTTTGGTCTAAGCCTCTTATATACGCGTCTTGAATTGCCATCTATCCAACCTTCATAGTTATCTTAGGTCCTTTGAAAACTTGGCAAATTTCACGATTTTCTTGACCACTTGATCTACTCCTTCCACTTACCCGCCGGAACGGTATTCTTTATGATAATCTAAACTCAAATGAGTATTTTATTTTTATATATGTAATATGTATATATATTTGTTTGCATATATGTAATATGCAGTTTTCAACGCAAAGTATAAATCCACATTTTCAACTCAATTAACCTTCATTTAAAAAAGTACATAAAATCCGATGTCTAATCCTTAGTAATTCGATATCAACCTGATATTTCATATCCAATAAAAAATGAATCAAAACAACGTATAACAAAGTTTTGTATTACGTTTCAACATTATTCAGTTTCAGGGTTGTGTGTGTAACAAAGCTGCATATTTTGCCCTTGATTTGCGTAGCAACTTTTCAATTTCAATTGAAAATCGCTGCATCAACTTTGACACATGTAAGAATTCACATTGTTTTAACTGTTTCCACACTTTTTTTTAACCATTTAAAGAATTAAGCTTGACCAGCGCGCGCTTCCACAATTTCTGAAACATTCCTTCAGGCTGTTTTAAATTTTTTTATACAAGCCACGCCTTTTATCTGGTGCTTACCAGCAAAATCTTTAAAAGTCAAGTTGCCACCTGTAAACCAACTTATTTTTTGCTTGCCAAAAATTTTCTCGCCAGCTAATTTAATGTGACACTGTGAAAATTTTCATTTAAAATCACGTAAATTCTTGTATATATTTAAGCACGCACTTTGCCCCAAGTCAGGGATGAGTATGGGTATGGGTATGGTTATGGGTGTGTATCATTGTCTGTCCAGAGGCGAGTGTCCTGAAAGCTGCCAGCAGTTGGCGCCGGAAATGGGCTGGAGCTGCGTCTTCTTCTGTTTTAGGGATGCTTTTGCTGCTGGCTGCCAACTAAGTGTCAGCTAGAAGGTTGCCCCTGCTCTTCTTCCTAAGGAATTTGTACATGCATTTCAGCTTAGGGCAACACACACACACACACACACACACACTCATACACTCATACAAAAGAATAAATAAAGTGAGCTGGAAAAGGAGGGAGGAAACTAACGCACGCAGTTTTCCAATGCATTTTCATTGTTAAGCAAACATTTTATGCTACTGCTTGCTATTAGTGGCACTCGTTAGCATGTTACCACCTCCACACCATCGCCACCATCCCCGCCCACCACTCTAGTGTAAATATTTTGCTTTTTTACAATATACTCGTTTACTCGACATGCATATGCATATTTTCTTACCATTAATTTGATGCGAAAAATGTCAGCATGTCTGTCAAAACGTTGGGGGCGTATAAAGGGTGAGGGGTTAAAATTTTTTAGTTTAATTTACATTGCATGTAACAAAGACAGACGATGGGGCACAACAAGCTCATGGAGTGACCTTGTGGACAATTATTGTGCTAGATGTTGGATTTTATGAAGATGGATTGTTGTGAACATCAGGATTTGGACTAATTAAAGATATAAATTTTCAGTAAAAACTATCTGAACTAATTGGGTTGTCTTTGCATACATTTTTAAAAGTTGAAAGTTTAACTATGCATTTGCGCTTGATATTACTCCAATATTCCAAATACAAGCACTGCGAATCTGTGACTTAATAGTTGGCGAGCCAAAACTGAAGGCGACCATCGGATTGTCGTTGTAGAGCACCTACTTTAAAGCAGAGATAAAAACCGAAAAAATAACTTACTTAAAAAAAGACCTGGAAATATTGTGGAATTTGTTTCCCACCTTTCGAATATGTCTATCTTGCAATCTTTTTTTTGTTTTAGAAACATATTTAATATAGATTTCAGATTATTGCTTATTAGAACTGCTTCATTTTCGGATTTTTTTGCAGCTTGAATTAGGAATGTTTTCCCCCTGAAAATTTAATCGAATTAATGTTGTCCATTACTCGAGTGTGCAGATTTGATAACCATTTAATACAGTTATTTTGCTGCCCTGCAGATAAAGAAACATTATATCGCGGATCTAGAAATATTACACATTGGTAAGCGGGCTCTCTAAACTCTAGCTGGTGACCATGTGCCCGTTCCCATATCGCATTCCACGCACGTTGTCCATCGACCCCCTGTATATCGCCCCGGTCCTGCACGTCCACATTCTGCTGTCGACCAACCGCTGCCCACGCCTGCTATTTACGTGCGCCCTGCCGGCCTTGCACCTGCATGTCCACAATCGCTACATTAGTCAATCATTCACCAATTACGCCAATTTACACTCCACTCAGCCAATTCTGCAACTACATGTGGTCAAGCATCCAACTTTTCAGATCTTACATTGTACGCAGACTGCCAAACGATCGTTCAATCTTATCAGAGTACGTAGCGCAGCTGAAAATATATCTTAATCGCATTCTTCATCAACGCCAATTGCAATTGATGCCAGCCTGAGTCTACCTACAAGTTCTCGATCTCAAACGAAGTCCACAACGAGTGGCAAACGAAAGTCCACAACGAGTGGCAGATTAAAGTCCACAACGCGCGGCAGACGAAAGTCCACAACGCGCAACAGACGAAAGACCTCGACGCGAGGCAACCTCCACCCTGCTTGGGCGAACTTGCTTATCAGCCCCCACTCAAAACAACGACCTCAACGCCAATCTGTACTCGTTTCACATGCTCAGTACTACGGATTCATTAGTTTCTACACTCAACGAAAACAATTCTTTGACCCAACTGCGAAACCAACAAAAAACATCACGGCGAGAATTTTTCACAAGGTTTCCTCCAAATTAGGACTTGAGCAAATCCTGTAAATGCTCACCCCGGACATACATACATCCCAGCTAGACTCAAAACTCGAAGACCATTCGTTCCCACATGGTCACTGGAGGGGGCGAGGACTGTGGCAGCTCTGGCCACACTAATCATCGTAATCAAATAGCGAAATAGCGTGGTCGGCCAGCGAATCAGTTTCTGATTGGCTCGGCTACCGCTGCGGTGCGCTGTACGATCGAATGAGAATTGTTAGCATATATGAAACCAAGTAGCTGAACCATTGCACAGTTTGTCGTTTGAGCAATCTAGACGATGAAAAAGGATATAAAGTTTTCAGAAAAAATATATTTTCACATATGTTATACCAAAATGCCCCACTTCGATGGACGGTTAGTCTAATTACAAGTTGGTGTTCGATGTGTGGTCAGAAATTTTCGCTTCAAATGAGTCTGAGGCTGTGATATACACAAAATTGGAATTCACCGATACTTCTGCGTTAAAACCAGGGAATCAAACCGGAACCGTATACCGAAAAGAACCGACTAAAACTCAGAACCAGAACCGGAACTGGAACCGATATTTGAAATTTATTGTGTACCCGTATCCGAGTACCGATATTTTTGGAACCTAAAAGACCGAAAAGAACCTAAGCATTGTACCGGTACAGTTTCGTTTCTGAGTGCAACGAATAGACTTCAAAGCTGACACTTAGTTTTGGGGGACTTTAAAGCAATTTCCAACAAAAAGAAATCTGGTCTTTCAAAACTTTTGTATTGTAAAATAGATTAACACGAGACTAGTCTTTTAACAAATATTGCATCCTTTATTCTTAGATCCACATTATAATGACATGCTAATGCTAAGCTCAAAACTGAAAAGTATGTACTTGTGTTATCTATTTCTGTTCCATTAAAAACTTGATGAGGAAAGCAGCACAAATACTTTAGAAGCAGGACACTACAAATAGTTTTTCCACAAAACTGACTAATGACATCAAACGTGATCAATTTTTCTGAGCTTAAAACGTATTCCAAATTGAAGTCTTTGGAATTATTTGAAAATGACCGCCAAGATGTAGAAATGTATCGATATTTAAGTGTTAAGGTATTGGTATAAAATCGAATGATGGTCACACTGTATAGAGAATGGACGATGACGAAACCGAGAGTAGAACGCAGTAGATAGTAGAAGATGGACGAAGACAGAAGCTGTAATTAAAATGACAAGCAGACATACAGAGAGACAGAAAGAAAAATCCATATCGACAAACCGTGAAGAGAAAAACACGTATAGAGACATTGAAAATGGAAAACTGTGTTAACATGAAACCCGATAACGCGAAAAAACTCTCGTTTATAAAATAAAGAAGATGAACATAAATGGTGGACAGAAAACTCTACAAAGTTTCCACAATTGTGTGACCTTTGAGAAGGGCAAGAAAGCGTTTAACTTTTATTAAGTCTTCGATAAGAAATCGAATGAATGCATAACCAATGACCGCTCTTTCTTCAAATTTTACCGGTTCATACCGGTACTTACCGGTATACCGAAATAAGAAAGCGGGTACCGGTACGGAACCGAATACAGAAATATTATTAGAACCTAAACAGAACCTTTTACCGAAACATAAGTTTCGGCACGTACCAGAACTGGAACCGGAACCGAAATACGATTCGGTTTGATTCCCTGGTTAAAACTAAATAATTTTTCTTTCATAAAACGTATCTAAACGATTTAGAAATGATAAACACTTTCGTAATTAAAATATTACATGGAAAATCCATCTCTAATTTTTAAATGCCTCTAACGAACGGTGCATGTCCTTATTTCCACCTCGTAAGTACAAAAACATCATAAAATAATTTTCATTTTCTAGATGGTTCTAAACGACACACTGTGCATTGTGGCGATTTAGGCGACTTTGTTTATTTTATATAAAACATAGTTTAGGTTTTGTGGTTTTATTGCTTGGTTTCTTGCCGCTATGAATAAGTTTAACAGAATGCTAATAGTTGAGTGTGTGTGTGTGTGAGTGTATGTTAGAGATGTACAATAAAAGAGCGGCCTTCTGTCGAGTAACGAGTTGCCAGCAGTGTTGCCAACGCCTCTACACAAAAAAAGGACGACTGAACCCAGAAAAAAAGACAGAAAACGGACCGATTTTTTTGTAAAAGGATTAAAAAACAGAACAAACAATGATTCCATATTAATATAATAAAACTTTAATCATTATCAAAAAGTTTATAGTTGGCGACCTTTCTAAACTGTGGAAATTTGAGTTACGCCGGCTCGAGGTCAAATGAAACACACAGATGTACATATATGCTGTTTCTCCGATATGTTTCGGTTGCTCACCAGGGACAATTATTTTACACGTCTGTGCCGTCTAACGTGGAGTTTCGAATATTTTTATTTTCGTTTAATTCACATCGAGACTGGAATTATCAGCATCAATTTCGTGTGCATATGATGCATTCGTTCCAATTAACCGAAGACATTGCTAGTGCCGCCTCCTGACGACAAGCAGCTGATGTTGAAAGTGGCTGAAACGTATTTTTGATTACCTGTGGGAAGGGCACGGCATTTTGCATGTGTTTTTATGGTCAATCTTTAGATTTAAACTGCAATTGCAGTACTTGCAGTATGTCTCCGGATCCGGATAATTGGCATTTCGGCGCATCTAATTCTTTAATTCAGGTTCTTTTAACCAAGTTTCGCGAAATTTTTGATTGTAAACGTCTTTCGGCATGTTGAAACTTTAAAGCGCAATGAACCGATATTCGATACGTATGATTTCGATTACACACAAATAATCACAAGCGGAAAATCAATATGAAAGCGATGCCACATAGTTGAAATTGATTAAAAATCCTCAGAACAATTAAAAAAGGATGAATAAAGGATAAAACAAAATAAAAAAGGTACTTTTTACGGATAGGGGACGTTTCAAAATTTTTCCGAAAATTGCAGTTTCAAAAAGTACAGATTGGCAACACTGATTGGAACTGACTTTTGGTCATAACTTGAGTATCGTTTATACGATCTTTATCATTCCTTTCGCAAATCAATAAATAATGCAAATTACTAGCTTTCTCTAGATGGTACGAACCATCTATCTATAAAACTGTGGGAGTTTCACCAAATTGCGGAGACGTGGCAAAAATTGAAAATAGACTTGATCTGCATGCAAGTATAAGAAGTATATGTCCCATTCATGTCAAACCTCTATCTCTTACCATCTCTAAGATCTGTGCGTGCATACAGACAGACATGTCTATATTGACTTGGCTGGTGATGCTGATCAAGAATACATATATGTACTTTATAGGGTCAGATATGATTCCTTCTCCCTGTTTTATACTTTTGCACAAACTTAATATAATCTGTGTTCCTTCGGTACAGATTGTAGAAACCGTTTGCCCATTTCAGTTATAGTTTTTGTATTCAGTTTATAGCGAGGCAATCAAAAGTTGTCCTCAAAGTCAGAAACTACCCTGA
>JBAMBO010002074.1:0-28284 GCA_037044535.1 Lordiphosa magnipectinata | reverse complement strand
AAAATGTATTTCATAAGGCTTAGTGGCGATTTCTCTTCTCCTAACTGCTCTAACTGCTATGTGTCAGATTGGGTTAGATTTTACTCTGTTATTTGTTAGTTTATGTGACAGATAGCACTATGAAGAACATGTGAAATCGGCCCTTAGTAAGTTTTACAAGTTGAAAAATTCTTAAATGTTACGTTTAAGTTTCTTCAAAGTTGGCTGGAAAGGAGAAGGATCCATTCTCACACACGGGAAATTCATCAGTTGACTGCCTTCAACTCCACCTCATAGACCAGGGTAGAGTTGGGTGGAATTTTGGGCGGATCACCACGACGTCTATAGCCCATGTTTGGGGGACAAGTGATGCGACGCTTACCGCCCACCTTCATGCCCGCAACACCCACATCCCAGCCTGTAATAACCTCACCAGCGCCCAGCGAGAATTTAATGGGTTTGCCCTGCAGATAGCTAGCGAAGGTCATGTTGTTGGACTGCAGACGTCCAATGTAGTGGACAGAAGCACGCTTGCCTGTCTTGGCCTCCTTGCCCTTACCGGGCACGGGATCAACGATTTTAACGCCGCCGGTTATGGTGCGCTCCTTCTTAGCGGGCTCTGGTTCCTGTTTGTCCTGCTGGGAACCATTTATGGCCAGAGCCGACAATTTGGCCCCTTAGCCATGGGCTGCTCATCTTCTACTTCGGATTCCGAAGATGTTCCTCCTCCACTTCATCTCCAACATTATCATTGCCATATCGTTGTTGATGTCATCATTGCTGTGACTGCTGCTGCTGGCAACCGTTTTTTTCCAGATTATTTGGCTCCATGGCAGCGTTTGCGGAAGCCATCAATTTGGCAACCTTAGCCTGCTCGACTTCTGCATCTTTCTCATCGTTGTCATCATCGTCGTCGTCCTTATCCTTCTGCTGCTCCAGATCTAATACCATTGTTCCACTGGCGAACATTCAATCACATTCTCGAAAAGTGAATTTTCCTTGTTCCACTGACAAATGTTGTTCACGGTCACACTAACGTCAACAAAGAACAGCTGATCAAAGTTCGCCATTCACATGTCAAACAGTATGCCCTCCTGGTAGTCCCACCACGATAAAGGTAGTTTGCGGGATTCTTGCATAAGAAATATTACTGCATTTTAACATTCTACAACAAAGAATGGAACAATTGCCGCTTGCCTTGGCCATGTATAACTCATGGGCATAGTCGGTTTTCAATAAAGGGGGTCCATACACTTCTCCCCCTTGTGCTAAACTCCCACCCACTGAGCTAAAACCCTCTCCGACCATGGCTACGCCATTGACAGAGCAGCTGTTCCTCTTGGGCAGTTCGATAGCATATCGATAGAAAATCTAGCCTTTTAGCGGAAAATAGCTATAGGTCGTGACAGCGGCTTGATCATCCGTGGCAGTGACTTCATCATCCGTCGCGGATTATCTACCGAAGGGACATTTATCTCTTATGAGGAAATACACAGAAAGAATGAGGTCATTTAGATCATCCAGCGGATGACCTCTATAATGTGCCAGTGGAACAAGGGTATAAGTCTTCATCGTCCTCATCCTCGCAGTCCATTTCATGCGAGTAGCCCAGCAGGGAAACTGTAGCGTCTCCAGTCGTCTGAAGCACAACCTGATCGCACTGGGTGAATTTCAGATCCAACTGCACCTGGGGTATAGCTTCAGAGACAACTGTCACAATATCTGTCTTTCCCTTGTCCAAAGCCAAGCTTGACACATGGAACGATTTAGTAATCGTTGGCGTGTACTCGCGCTTAGGTTTTATGTTTAAGCCCCAGAACATAAACATGTGTACAATGTTTTTGGTTTGGTTTAAAATGAAAATGTAACAGCAAAAGGCAAACGACGCCGTTCAGTAAAAGTATCGCAGAGCTCGATACTTTTTCGATTTTATGTCATCTGGAATCCAGCCTTACTCTATTACTACTTACTCTACTCAGATGAGATAAAAATTTAGTTTGGCACTATATTTCATATAAATAGAAACAATTTTGAAGTTTTAAATCTGATTGCTTTTGAACGGCAGTCCTATTTATATGAAATATAGTGCCGAACTAAATTTTTATCTCATCTGAGAATAGGCCTTTAAGTGTAAGTTTACCATAGGCTTTTCTTCTGCTGTCTAAAGGTTGACGGCTTAAGCCGGGTATGGAGATACATGAGAAATACTCGCGATATCAATAGCTTCGCATAAAAAATTTTGTGGCACGCTAATTAACTAAAAATAAAAGTGAATTTTAAGACATAAGTAATAAAAGTTCATTTTCGAAATACGGTAAATATATCAGCGGTCTCATTTGTAAATTTAAACCAAACAACCAGACATCAATTTGAATATTTCTGCCCTTTTCAACAAAGAAAGGGGTAATATTGGTGATTGGAGAATTTTGCCAGCTTTAGCGGGCGGTCACACTGTACGTTTACCCACACTGGTTCAGGGTTATGCTGCGTTTACAATGGGGCACAGTGCGACACATTTCAGGGTCACAGTGGCACTGCGCAATGTCACAGTAATCGTGTGTCACAGGAAAGAGTACTTCTCAAGTACTCATTTGGCGTTACAGTGGTTCTGCGACCGAGGCGGGCACGCCTCGTGTGACCACAATTATTGAAAAGCTGACCCAATGAGTTAGCTCAAAACTAGCTCATTTTTGACAACTATTCGTACTGTGCCAACCAAATCGAGCAAGTTCGTTTTCCTGTCACATTGCGATAACTTTGTTTTGTTTTTTTTCGACTTAAAAATTTGGATAAAGGTAAATATGCGTCAGTTTTAGTGCTTTCGTGTATTTTTTATACTCTGTACCGAAGGTACAAAGGGTATATTAAGTTTGTTCAAAAGTATGTAACAGGGAGAAGGAATCATTTCAGACCCTATAAAGTATATATATTCTTGATCAGCATCAACAGCCGATTCGATATAGCAATGTCCGTCTGTCCGTCTGTCTGTCCATCTGTATGAATGCACAGATCTCAGAGATGGTAGGAGATAGTGGTTTGACATGTATGGGACATATACTTCTTATACCTGCAGGCAGATCAAGTTTATTTTTAATTTTAGCCACGCCCCCTCCCGCCCCCGCAATTTAGAAAAAACGTTATATCTCCCACAGATTTGTAAATAGAAGGTTTGTACCTTCGAGAGATATTTAGTAATCAAGTTTATTTATCGATTTGCTGAAGAAATGATAAAGATCGGATGAACGATACTTAAGTTACGAGCAAAAAAACGGCCAGTTAACAGTTAACAAAGCATTCCGTTCAACAGAGGCAATCTTAATGGGAGAGAGAGAGAGAGAGAGAGAAACTTAGAGATGGGCGCGTATAATTCGTGAGCAAATGCGAGCTGCGACATTAAGAGTACAGAGAATGTTATAGTCGTGCTTGACCGACTTTCTTTCTTGTTTTAATTGTAATTAATTTAAATGTTTTAGCTGCAAGAAATGAATGCGCGAAAGGCAACAGAGCTAGTGGCGTGTGCTGTTTTTGCGTTGTGGGTGCTGTACGAAGATGAAGATGATGATCAACTCAAGGCAAATGGCTCATGATGGATCGACAAAATTAAATTAACTCGAGGGAAAGAAGGAATGTTTGCCAAGTTGAATGCAGAGTTGCGAAGTATTTGGCACAAATTTATAAATTATGTGCACTTGGATGCAGCCACTTTTCGAGAGCCCATTTCACCTGGCGATAGACTAGCAGTGACACTGCGCTATTGGGCTTCAGGATCCAGCATGACATCCCTCTCATACAAGTTTAGAATGTCAAAGGCAACAATATGTGGAATAATTCCGAAAACAGAATCGCATTTAAAAAGTATTGGAGACGAGTAATTAAATATGTTTATTTATTTGATATGTGTATATTGAAGTAGTAGTGGTAGCACTTAATACCAAAGTAAGTATCTTTAGGATCCTCCAGAACCTCATACTTTTAAAGAGATTCTCCTCTCCTTCAATTTGGTCAAATTCATCCAATTGACTTGAATGTGCGTCTTGAGTAGCATCGGTTGGTCGTGTAGCTTGAGCTGCCTCAGATTACCAAGTAGGACCTTCTCCTGCATGTTTGTTAAGACCTATTAGGAACTCCAAAGCCAAGTCCGGATGTTCATCTTCGAATTCATCTTGTCCAAGCGCCCCAAGTCTGCAAAAATATCAATAAAAATTCAATTACATGCGGGCTGCTTTTGTATTTGTTGTTGATATTGTATTGTGGATCTGGCTCAGTGCTCATGAACTCGATCAATGCTCACTTCTTTGCGCAATGTCACCTCTGTGACTATAACAAGAAGCGTTCACATCAAAAGTACTCATTTGGCTGTCCAAACGCTGTGGCATGCAATTTCTGCGCCGCCAATGTGAAAACTTTTGACTTCTGAGTACTTTGGGCACAGAGGGTCACAGACGACATTCGCACAGTGTGACGCTATGTAAACCTAGCATTAGAGTAAGCGGTGTTACTTTGTACAATTATTTTTCATCTCCAATAGAAACCGCATACTCTAACTCAAGATAAAAAAAATGATTTTGCACGATTTATAAATAAAACTTATTAAAAGTTAAAGTGGAATTGAAGACCATGTGTAATAATAATAATAATAGTTGAGTATTCCAACGACGGTGTCTATATGAGCGGTTGCACTTGTAAATTAAAACCAATAAACTGTTATCTTCATATTGGAGTATTTTTTCAGCTTTAGCGTGCGGTCACACTGTACGTTAAACCGCATTGGCAGAGCAGGACGCGGATGTGAAAGGCGGCAAAATTTTTAGTTTTTTTCTAGACTTTGAATTTAATTTGGCAAATTTTGATAATCTGTGCAACTTCCATAAGGTGAGTAAAGGCGCCACAATCTAACACAGTGCCGCTCGGCTTCTACATGTGCAAGAATGCGTTTTTGTCTTGTTCAGGGGCCGGCAAACACACACATGCTCATTCTGGCGTTGCGTGTATGTGTTTAGCCGCGCTCAGTATAAGCTCGTATACTGTCGGTGTGACTATGACTACGTCGCTGCCGCAGAGTAGAAGATAGGGCCGCACCGCACTTTGGTCTAGTTTAAAAGCCCTCTGCTCCACATCATCGATGGACAAAGTCCTTCTTCAGTTTGTGGCTGGAACAAATTCGGCGCTTTTGTGCCTCAAATTAGCAACCATCCAAGTAACGCAGCGTACGCTTCCCCCCCTCTGTGCGGCTTTTGTGGTCGTTTGTGGTCATTTGCATTGTTTTGCTGACGGACTGCATGTCCCAGAGTCGTCATGGTCAATCACTAATTCGCTCATCAAATTGCTTTTCATTTCCAGCAAAAAAATGATTCATAGCTTGGAAAATGGCCTGGTACCGGAGGAGATATTGGGAGCCGCCCTCCATGATGAGGAATTGGTGTTTCTCATCAAATTCAAGGGTGTCGCCAAGGGATTGTTGATCTGGGCTAAAGAGGCCAACAAGAAGATACCGCAAATGGTGATTCGTTTTTATGAGAAACATCACTGTTTCATTATGGAGGACGAGGAGGAGTCGGACGACCAGCACTAGAATGCATCGCATTCAATTCAATTTCCCCCCATTTTGTAACGATAATGTGTGAGGGCCATAAAGTCTGCTTGGTGTCCCTAAGCTCATCTGAAAATCAAAAAAGTTTCTTCTTTTTCGATAGATCGTCAAAATTTACGAGAGCGGAAAACTAATTAAGTGCATAAAATGCGGATTAACGTCTTTCAAAGTGCCGTAAAATCTAAGGCCCAACAATTAGGCTGGCAATGTGAGAGTTGTGCGTATAAGTAAGTACCATAAAATTGGAATCGGCGTCTGCTAAGAAGGTGAGAGTCAGAGTGGAGTCTCAATTTTTTCATTCTTTGGCAATGAAAACCAATGCAAAGTCGTTAAAAGCCCACAAAAGTTGCTGATGAAAATGAGATAACGGGATAGGGAGGCGGAAAACTTTTGCAATCGGAGTCGAGCTGGTGGTACCCTTGAATTTCAGTAAAAGAAAGCAATGATTGGTCAGTCAACAACAAAATCAGAGTTGAAGGGCAATGTTATAGAAAATGTTCTAGCTTGGGACTTTGTTATAGGCATAGACCGAGTCCTTTTTCAAGTTTGCATGCCGAATATAGTGCAATTAATGACCGTTCGATATAATCTATAATTAGGTTCAAAATTTCTGCTGAAGGCACAGTCTTCGACTTCTTTCAAGCCGGTTCTTGAAAATCAAGCTATTTTAGAATCTAATAAGATAAAAGTGATGTCATAATGGAAAAACTGTTTGCATAACTTCAATAGAAGAATATTTCTTGAGCGGTGGTCACTTCTGGTTGCACAACCTCTAGTTATTGTTACAAGTGTAATCCTCCGTATATATACCTCTGGCTACCCCTCATAATCCGATAAACTGGGCAAACTTTTTAATTTAATGCATCATCGTAAAAATTGAATACTTTGTGAGTTAGCAGAGTAGAGAAGCGAGCTGTAGCGAGGCTGTGAAAATAGTTTCGCTTTTTGGGTTTTTCGGTTTGGTTTTGATTCCTGTGGATTCAAAGCTGTCAGTACAAGTTGACCTAATAAGCAACTTTTGGCCTTAACTTTTCCGCTTCTGTGCCTGTGTATGTCGCTGCAGCCTAAACTTTTGAACTTTGCCTCATCCATCTTCAGACTGTGTCCAGTCAGTCAGTCAGTTGGTCTCTGTCCAGCAGGCAAGCGGATTAGCCGTAGCTAATCCGTTGAGGGGCCTGTTTCAATTAAAATAAATTAAATGCGGCGCGGTCGCAAATGTCAAAACTGTTTGGGGCTCAATTAGGCGCACTGTCAAAATCTGCGTACAGTTTTGAGTTGTCTGTGACAGGGCCCAGGACGACAGATGATGAACTGCAAATTGGATATGGTTGATGGGAGGGAGTACAAGGAGGTCGGCGTCTCGCGGAAAGTGGCAAAGTTTCCCTTAGCTTAAAAGTTGCTCACGAAGAAAGTTGAGCAGACAATAAGCAGTAAACAAAGGATTTGCAGGATTTTAAAACAATAATGTTAAGCCAAAGAGTAAATAAAATACAAGTGAAAATAAAAGTACAAATATTTCGTGGGGAATTACTTAGGTTTTGTAATACCAAAAGCTGAAAAGTTTTAGTTCAAAAAGAAATAAGAGTGTGAGGAAATTTTGCAGAGTTTTTGAGATGTCGATTAAGCTTAGTTATTTTTGTTATGTTTCGGCAAATGTAAGCAATTTGTGTTTCATTTCTGTGGGTTGCAGTTTTTACTTTGTTATTTATATTTATTAAGGGAAAGCAAAAGTCTGCTTTTGACAGAACGCTAGATATAGGTGGAAAATTGCAATCAATCTAAGTCTCAGAAATATTTTTCTCTTGTGCTTTTTCTTAAAATGATGGCAAAATATGTTATCAGACAGATTAATAGCCAAGCGATCAGCAAGCTTACATTTTGAATAGCTTTTGTTTACAAAATTTTCTTAACTTTTGGTCTTACAAGTTCAAATTGGAATTATAACAGGCACCTAATTCCTCCTGTGCAAATTTTATGTTTGATTGTCCTTACTCTTCTTACTGTACGAAACATTGGAAAGTGGGTTAAACGATTTAACAGAAGAATAACATAGTGTTGGTCTTGGGTTTTGCAAAAACAATTAGTGTGCGCTAAGCTGGAAGGCTATTTCTCTTCAGTCAAGTGTGTCCCAGGCTTTAGTGAGTGTTTCAGCTAATTGGGTGAGTGCGATATCATCAACAAAATATCAATTAGTCAACTTAGTAACTTAAAATAAATAAATGCAAATGCAGGTAATGATGTATGCAAAGATACATTTTTAATTAATTTAGAAAATTATATAAGATTCGATAGCTGTAGAATGTTTTCTCTTGCCGAATGCTGGTACTATAGGTCAGAAGCACTCTCATAACTAAATTTTTAGGAAAGCTAGTGTTCCAGATTTGTATATCTTTGTAGAGGGTATATTAAAATTGTCGAGATGTCTGTAACGCATAGAAGGAAGCATCTCCGACCACATAAAGTATATATATTCTTGATCAGCATGATGAGATGAGTTAATATAGCCATTTCCGTCTGTTACTATGCTATCTCCTCCGTCAGTTTTAAAGCTATCTTAACCAATCTTTGCACGAAGTCTTTTGGTACAAATACGTTGCACATTTTTCGGAACTGGGCGGATCGGATGACTATATCTTATAGCTGCCATAGGAACCATCGGTCGAAAAATGGGTCTTAGTAAGAAAAACTTTTTTGTTTGCAATGCAAGCGTCATAAAGCTCTCCCATTATTAATATTATATGCGTTCAAACAGATTTTCAAATTTTGGTCAAGATCGGATGACTATATCTTATAGCTGTCATAGGAACCATCGGTCGGAAAATGGGTCTTAATGAGAGAAACTTTTTTGTTATCAATGTTAGCGTACTCAAACTCGTTCATTATTAATATTATATACTTTAAAACAGATTAGCAAACTTTGGTCAAAATCGGATGACTATATCTTATAGCTGCCATTGGACCGATCGGTCGGAAAATGGGTCTTAGTGAAAAAAATGTTTTTGATTTCAAGTAAATCGTTCTTAAGGTCGGTGTATATTAATATTAAACGCTTTCAAACTAAATTGAAAAATTTGATCGAAATCGGATGACTATATCTTAAGGCTGCCATAGGACTGATCGGTGGGAAAATGAGTCTTAGTGAGAAAAACTTTTTTGTTTTCAATTTTATGGTTCTTAAACTCGGCGATTGTTACTTTGATATGATTTCAAAAAGATTCGTGAAATTTGGTCGAAATCAGATGTTCATTTGTCGGAAAATGGTTTTTAGTTAGAAATATTTTTGATTTTTATGTAAGCGTTCTTTAACTCTGTCATTTCAAAAACAGCATTTGCAAGGGTATAAAAACTTCGGCACAGACGAAGTTAGCTTGGCCTTCTCGTTTTTAATAAAAGTGCCTATAGATTGCCCTTTTTTTTGCTATATAAAATCTTTCTTAGGGTACAAAGGATTATAAAAGAATGCATAAGAAACCATGAGAAACTTTGTGATTGCAATTAATCGTAAGTTTTGCTTCGCATTATAACAGAAACCACATAAATAAAATGATGGAAAAAGTTTCGCGTTCGCAATGTCACGTATCGAATCATATTTTATTTTGAAATAAAAAAAATAGAGGAAAGCTAACTTCGGCTCGACCGAAGTTTATATACCCTTGTAGCTTGTATGATTTTTATAAATTAGTAGCCTGATTCCACTGACACAAGTATGTACATTCGGCCAAATGTACACATTTTTGACAAGGGCTCCTATATACATTTTCTACACCTAATTTCTATGGCTGCTGTACTATATAGTTGTCCTATCAAACTTGGTGGAATTATGTGAAGCATAGAAAACTTGTAAATACAAGGTTCGGGGACGTTTGCGTTGAAGACATAAAAGTTTTTCTCACTAAAACAACATTTTCGACCGATGGTTCCTATGGTAGCTATATGCTATAGTCATCCGATCTGGCCGGTTTCGACAAATGTGCAGCGTATTTGTACCAAAGGACTTCGTGCAAAGTTTGATTAAGATAGCGTAGTAGCATAGTAACAGACGGACAGACGAACGGACGGACAGACGGACGGACAGACGGACATGGCTATATCAACTCAGCTCGTCATGCTGATCAAGTATATATATACTTTGTGTGGTCGGAGATGCTTCCTTCTATGCGCTACAAACATCTGGACAATTTTAATATACCCTCTACAAGGGTATAAAAATAAACAAAATTTTTCGATCAAAAAAATTCTAAAATACAGATAAATTATTCAACAACATTTTAGAATTAGTCTCACTAAATGGTTTTGGCAGATCTCGCTGAGTTTTGCTTTTATACTGATGTCCAAAAACACCAGTTCCATTTTTTGTCGTGTGCGAATCGCTTTTTGACTGACTTTATCTTGGAACCAGCACTAGGTATTCTCTACTTTTTGCTCACTAAATAAAGTGCTTCGAAAGTGCTATTAGTTAAAGTAACAAAAGAAAAATAAATTATTTTAATTTGACTTCTATTCCACTTTAAATGCGTACGACTGTAGCGTTCGACATCATGGAAATACCCATATATGTTTATATATTGACCGAAAGTAGAGGCAACAATCTGTCAACTATCGAAATATCTATGAACCCAAAATCTAATAAAAACCTTAGGTTCAATATGTACAGAAATCGAATCGAATATACAACGGGTTCGAACCCATGGACCGGACCTTCATCAAAATTTAAGAGGTTTACCGCCTTGCAAAAGACCCCAATATTCGCCTTGAGTATTAGATATTCGGTTATAAAATAAATCCTAGGCGATTTAGCTATAATTTTTGAAGAAAAGTCTAAATATTATAGAAAGATTTTCTAAAACACATAGAGAGTCCCTAAGAAATAATAAACTAGGCAGTTGTTTAATCTGAGCGAAAGTCCCTTGCTTAATACAAACTTTAAGAAATTAAGTTTTCCAAATGCAGTTTGTCTAGTTACCAACTGTCTTTTTTTACATTCATATGTATATAATGTACATTGTACATATTCTACTTCAAAGCCAGGGATGCCAGCCGTTTGGTAGTTAAAAGTAGTTCGGTTGAGTGGTTCGTGGAGGGTTTAAACCACCAGGTTGGCTTATTAAATGTTTTTGGTAGCAAACCAAACCGCTGTTTCGTTTTTGACTTACTAATGTGGGCAAAAAATACCGGGAATTTGTTTACAAATCAAAATATCTTTATTTAATCTTGTAAATTCATTTTAGCCCCCTTAAAATAGCCCCCGATATTACAACAATGTCAGTAAGACCTCCGACTGTCAATCGACGATTTTGGAGCACCAATTCTTTGATTTTGTTGACGTGTAGCTCATCAGTTGATGTTGTTGGTCATCCTGGCAGTTCTTCGTCTTCAAAGCTTTCTCTACCCTCTTTGAACATTTTATACCACTGATAAACTCTTGTTTTCGATAGAGCTTGCTCACCGAAGGTCTTCTGCAACATTTTCTCCACAAATTATAATGGAACTGCGTTGTTGAATAGTTTCAGTCATTATAAAAAACTAAGAATTCACTTTTAGCTGTTTACAAAATGCCGCGTATCTCAAACAGCAATGAATATTATGACGTGTAATCTTGCACAGATGTCAGTGACAGTGTTGTCAACTTGAAAATAAAAAAATTTGTCGCTATCGGAATCCCAAAAAAATTTTAATTTAAAAATTAAAGTACATAGAAAAAACATTTTAATAACTAAACTAGCAAGTTCAAAATAACTTTAAAACAGTGAAGGGCAACTATGACCACTTTGCGTTCCTGATGGCTGGCCCGTTTATCATCTGAAAACGCAATTAAATGCAAGCAACAACAAAATACAAGTATCGCGACTCTGCGACTTTATATATATGAGAGCCATATAAGGCTTGTTGAAAAATGAATGCAAAAAGACAGTTTGTAGTTGTTGTGTGCTTTGGTTAGATTTTGTAACCCACTGCAGCTAGATATGGTGGAATATGCCAACGCCGTCCACAAGTTTGGAAAGCATGATTGCTGTAGATGTCGTAATCAAATTAGGAACCGCGCGAATCGCAGCTACCGCTAACCTAGCACTTCGAAAATGGTATGTGTTTGTTTATTAAGTCGATTTTCTTGATACAAATTCACAAAATGTACAACAATATCTTCAGATAGGCGCTTTTCCTAATTAACATCGTCGATAAATGAACCAAGCCGATCTGCTTACGATCGTTCAAAACCGGTTTGCATCCGTGTAGACGGCTTATCAAATTTTGATATCCGATGAATGAAGGTTGACAAAGTTTCTGAGATTTAACTCAGAACATTAAATTTTTTGAAATTTCCCAATATTTGTATTTTTATCTCAGTAGTTGAATTAAACCCAAAATTAATCCATACGATGGCCCTTGAGCAGATAAGCGGAGTGGATCGCTTGCCTTTCATGAAGCGTTACGACGCCTTGCACATGGAATGGCAACTGGAACAGATTGAAGATGCCACCAGTAACTTTAGCAATCCCTATGCCTTGATGGCACCACCCTTTGAAAAGGTTAGTTATTTAATGACTCCTTAAATCCTTCCTACAATTCTGCTGCTTCCCAGCCTGCTGAAAATCTAGCCAAAATCTTGGATCACTGTAATATCCAAATGGAGTTTGCTCATGGCACCACCACCTTGGGTTTCAAATATCAAGGGGGTGTAATACTTTGTGCGGACTCCAGAGCCACATCCGGTCAGTATATAGGTTCACAGACCATGAAAAAGATAGTGGAACTCAATGACTATATGCTGGGCACTTTGGCCGGTGGAGCCGCCGATTGTGTGTACTGGGATCGAGTGCTGGCCCGAGAGTGCAGGCTGCATGAGTTGCGCTATAAACGACGCATCACCGTGGATACGGCCGCCCGTATGATGTGCAACATCTCGACGGAGTATAAGGGAATGGGTCTGGTCATGGGCATGATGTTGGCCGGCTATGATGATGAGGGGCCCAAGTTGATCTATGTGGACTCTGAGGGTATGCGTTCGCATGGCAATATCTTTTCAGTGGGCAGCGGTTCGCCCTATGCTTTGGGTGTTCTGGACACAGGCTATCGATGGGACCTCAATGATCAGGAAGCCTATGATTTGGCCCGTAGATCCATCTACCATGCCACCAGCAAGGATGCCTACTCAGGAGGTATAGTTCGGCTGTATCACATTAATGCGAAGGGTTGGAAAAATATTTGTAATACGGATTGCGATGATTTGCATGATGAGTATTGCAAGGAGCAGCAAAAGAGAGATGGCGGTAATCCGGACAGACCCTGTTCCAGCAAAGCCCAGCCCTGGAATGAGACGAAGCTAAGAGACACTGAGGTGCAGGTGCAGGTGGTGCAAGCGGTTACCACGGAAAAGTAGATACAAAATTGTTGGTAGGAGTGAGACTGATCTATCTGAATGTATCAAAGGATTTGCTGCCATATGGCAGGACAAGTGTACAAAACCATTTAAACTTTTCCTTTTGAGGGAGTGGCATCCTCCGGCAGAATCCCCCAAAATATACGAGCAACTTTCGCTCGCTAACGAACTTTTTCTATAAATCAAAATAATAACTTCTAAGCTCCCGAACGACTTCCCAAATGGGCGTTCCTTTCCACACACACACACAGCCTTCCATGAAATGTTGCATTTTGTGTCTTTTGGTTGTCATCAACAAATGTTGCAGATGCCTTCCAGACTGCCAGCTGAACTAGGGGCGACGCCTGGCCGGAAAGGCGCAACCGCAGAGGGGAAGCCCCTGCTAAGGCGCTCTGAGCAGGCGATAAATTTAATAAATTACAAACCAAATCCGCAAATTTGTTGAATTCCAAAAATAAAAAGCCAAAAGGCGGCAAATGAGTTTTGGGCTGGGGTAGAGGAGCGGAATTTGCACGGCGTTTGGGGAACATGTGCAGCACGTGTGTGTATGCAAGAGCAGAAGCGTCAGGACAGAAGGCGTTTGCGTTTTGTGGGCAAAAAGTTTTACTGTAAATTGCTTTTAATCTAATGAACGTCGCCAGTAGCAGCAACAGCAGGAGGCGGAACAGCCGCTGCCACCCCTGACGCAAAAGTCATTTTTCCTCTGCGGTGTCATTAGAAAATTACTTAAGCAAAAGGCGGACTGCATATAATTGAGAGAATTGCCTGAGGATTGTGGAATAGCAAAAAAAAAAAACAAAAACTATTTAAGGGAGCAGGAAGGAGAGATAAACGCGTGCCACAGGGATAAGTAGGTGTGGATAAGTAAGTGCATTCGGGTTTATAGGTCAGGCTGGGAACATAAAGTGAGTTAAGCTTAAGCTTCGGGTTTACCTTTTGAAAGGAAAAAGCTTTCTGCACAATTGAAGAACCTGGAAGAGTTTTTATTGTCAACAGTTTTGATCACACTTTTCAGATTTGCTTCAAGTAGTCAAAACTCCGTTCTTTAATATCGAACATTTTCAAATTTGAGTTTTTAGTTGTGGTACAGACTTCGAGTGAAGAACTTAAGGATATCTCGGTTCCTTAAGTCATACAACAAGTTGACTCTCAGGAACAAAATCCTTATTTATAAAGCCATTCTCACACCCATCTGAAGATACGGCATCCAAGTGTATGGGATCGCTGTAAAAGCCCACCTGAGCAGAACACGGGTTTTCCAGGCAAAGCTGCTCAGAAGTTTCACAGGTGCTGAGTGGTATTTTCGAATGCGAGTCATCGAAAGGGACTGTAGAGTCGATGGCATTATAAATAAACAGGCAAGGTAGCATCCCACCCAAAAAATCTGGCCAGAAGATTGCTTAGAGTGAGGAGGGCTAGAAGAAGACTACAGCACATACACCCCGTCGATCTGGCAAACCACCTGCAGATGAAGTTCCCTGCAACAACTGCCCAACTGCTTGTCACCCAGTTCAAATTACAAACTAGAGCCCTGCACGAGTGCACTTTAAACAACAAATTATTCTTTCTCGTTCCAATGAATCGTGTGTTACAGACAACAGTATCAATGTTCACACTGTCAAAGCTATCATTTTAATAAACAATCTAGTGTCTGATTGGGAGTTGATGATCTACTTCGATTCGTTAACAAAGCACGTGTGAGTGCCAGCATTAGCAAGGGAACTGACTGTGACTGTTAACACTATCAACATTATTAACACTAGCAACCAGGGTGATCAATTCATAAGCGCAGTACTACCAGATCTCCATGGTAACAAAACCGCAAAGTGTTTAAGAAACTACATAACCATGATTGACAATATTGAACCGCGATAAATACCATGGATGACTAATGGAAAAGATTATAATCAACAGCATAGAGAATGTTTCAAACTACTTTCCGTGACTGACAAATCATTAAATCGCGGAAAATTACCAAAGAGGATCAAAAATAGTTATAGTGCCAAACAAACCCAGTGGAAAATCATGTTTTAAACCATTTTCCGTGGCTGACCTATCAGTAAATCCTGAAAAACTACCAAGGCGGATAAAAAATAGTTTTAATGCAAAACAAATTTTACTCAACAAATATCGCTTGCAATTATTATTTAATAACGCCCATGGATTACATCTAGCAGGCTCTTGTACTTATTTACAAGAGAAAATGTTGGAAGTGATGTCAGTTTCGTTGCATTTTTACTAAGTTTGGTTTTCATTTGGTATGTTTCGCCATTTAATGATTAGTCAGTCACTGAAAGTGGTTTGAATCATTCATTATGATCTTGACTATATTCTTTACCATTGGTCATCCATGGAGATTTATCGCGGTTCAGTATTGTCAAAATCATGGTTATGTAGTTATGTGTGGTCGTTTGTAATCTGGAAAACAGTTTTTTAAGTATTTAGCGGTTTTATTACCATGGAGATCCCTGAGCTGTGAACTGCGCTTATCCTTAGAGCACTACTAATATTTGTTATTATTTCACCTATTGTTCCAGATGGTGGCCATCTCTATGAAATATATTTATATATACAATTAATAGATATGTGTTCTTATATATTATTTTCGCGTACATTAATAAATTTATTTCATACATCACGAAAATTGTCCACTATTTTTCAGAAATTAGAAAATTAAGCATAGGAGAAATAACCCCCGTAGAAGAACACATAGGAGAATTACAACAAAATCATCTGAAACATAAATATTTAAATAACAGTCTTAGAGTGAGACACATGAGAACACACTGCAGCTTAAATTTGACTCAATGAATCTTTGAATTAAATGATATAAAATAATTCAATAAGAGTTGTTTCGTTTCGTGTGAGATTGCCTACTGTTAACACGATTTAGTGTGAACTCGTGCAGGGCTCTATTACAAACCCACCTGTAAATATGTAAAAATGTGAATATCTATAGATAAAGCTAGCTATAAATATTATTTAAAATACTCAATTTATAGCTATTAAAACCGCTATCCTTAATCCTAACAAAAAGTCTTCGAGCTAAACACACAATTACTATAATACTAAATACTTATTCTTTTCAATACGGCTTCAAACCGGTTTGACGTCGAACCGCACCGGACTTTGGGAGTCTGAACCGAATTCGAACCGGAGCAGAAGAAATTTTCCCAGCCGTTCGGTTCGGTTTAAAAATTATTTTAGTTTTTCTATCTGCCATGTTCCAACATCCAACATGTTTTGTTTTAGCGCAGGGGTCGACAAAGCTCGAATATTAAAAGACTCTGAACTTCCAAATATGTAGGAATGAAAAAAACATAACTTTCTGAGTCTGTGATGTTATTTGACAGATAAGTCTTAAACTAAGTTTATACGGGCAAATAATTTGAAAAATTTTTAGGAAACTTCCATCATACTTTTTATGTGGTTTCCAGTACAATGAGAAGAAAAACTTTAAGTTTATTGCAATCACATAGTTTCTCATGGTTTCTTGTGCATTCTTTTTTGACCATTTGTACCCTTAGAAAGATTTTAGATAGCAAAAGTATAAGAAATCTAAAGGCACTTTTATCAAAAAAAAGTGCAAAATTAATGTAAAAATTAGAAAAATTGCGCTAGCGCGGCCGTAAATCCGAATATTTCGAAATGGGCTATGTATAAATATAAGATTGGCTTTCATTAATGCAGTTTGACTGTTTCCCCATGAAAATTAGGTAAAACATAGTGTTTTTAACCACTTTTACATTTTTGTCTGCGGTTGACATTTCTGTGGAAATGTCCATATACTTTAAAGGGTCTTCTGCCAGTCTTGGTACAGTTTGTAAAAACAGGCCGTCGTGCCATAAGCTATCGATTTCTTTCTGAATGTCCTTGAATACAGCAAAGCAGTAAGTATCATCCCTCAAAGCCTCTAGAATATAGCTGCAAGCCCAGGCAATCCATGACTGCCAAAATATGTCTAGAATATTCTATCGCATATTTAGTGGAATATAGGCTGCATTCGGATTAAGTAAAATCAGCCTTCCTCTCCCTAATTGGAACCTTCACCATTCTGTCGCATGAATTTCGATTCACATTGCTCGATACTAGTGTTTCATCGTCATAAATAGAAGCAGTCTCTGAATTCACAAAGATGAGTAAAGGTCATAAAAGAAAGTTTCAGCAAAATACTTAGGATGGTTGGAAGTGCCGCGTCAGACGCTTCTAGTCTACTCCTGCTTTATCTTTATTGCGATCCATTTAACTGGAACCTTCAAGAAAACAATGCTAACGGTTCGAAAGATGTTGCTTTAAAGTACTCGACATGCGCAGAGATGTTGAAATTATTTGTATTATTTCTTTTTTATTCTAGAAGATCAACGTGAAAAGTAAGGAAAGTGTATTTCATAAGGCTTAGTAAGTTGTACAAGTCGCAAAATTCTTAAATGCTACATTTACAAACAAGTTGGCTGGGAAGGAGCAGCATCCATTCTCACACACGGGAAATTCATCAGTTGACTGCCTTCAACTCCACCTCAAAGACCAGGGTAGAGTTGGGTGGAATTTTGGGCGGATCACCACGACGTCCATAGCCCATGTTTGGGGGACAAGTGATGCCGCCCACCTTCATGCCCGCAACACCCACATCCCAGCCAGTAATAACCTCTCCGGCGCCCAGTGAGAATTTGAAGGTTTTGCCCTGCAGCAGGCTATCGAAGATCTTGTTGTTGGACAGCAGGCGTCCAATGTAGTAGACACAAGCACGCTTGCCTGTCTTGGCCTCCTCGCCCTTTCCGGGCACGAGATCAACGATTGTAATGCCGCCGGTGATGGTGCGCTCCTTCTTAGCGGGCTCGGGTTTCTTCTTGTCCTTTTGCTGTGACTGCTGCTGCTGGGAACCCTTTTTGGCCGGAGACGAAAATTTGGGCTTCTTAGCCTCGGGCTGCTCAACTTTTGCATCCGATTCGAATGAAAAATTTTTCTCCTCGTCGATGGGTTCGTTCTCCTCCACCCCTTCATCATCGTCGTCAACTTGTCCCTCATTTTCCTCCTGATGGTCATTCTTAGCCCTTTTGCCTTTTACCAGCTCCAAATCGAAGTCTTCATCGTCCTCACCCTCGGAGTCAATTTTATCCAAGTAGCCCAACAGTGAAACTGTAGCGTCTCCAGCTGTCTGGAACACGATCCGATCGCACTGGCTGAAATTCAGATCCAGCAGCATATTTCTGATTGTTGGCGGTCAGATATAATTTTGCCTCCTTTCCCTTCTTCAAAGCCACGCCCGACACATGGAACGAGAACGATTTAGTGATCTCTTGCGTGTACTTGATATTAGGTTTTATGCTTAAACCCAAGAACTTAGACATGTTGACAATGTGTTTCGTTTGGTAAAAAAATAAACAAATTTAATAGAATAGGCAGCGACGCCGTTGAATAAAAAGAAACGCAGTGAAAAACGGCGCGTCAAAATAGCTTTGACAAGATTGCGGCAAACTGGAACGATGAAATATGGAACATGGGAGCATTTTTTGTTCTTGCGTGAACAATTCAATCGATACCGTGAGCATGGCTGATTCCCTCATTGTTATTATACTCTGCACCACAGGTACACAGAGTATATAAAGGGTACTCTGTATACCTTCTGAAAATTTTTAATTCGATATTATTTTTATTTGCCTAAACGATCTATAAGCTGCCTAAATTTTGGTAAATATTTAGAAGTATTTGATTTATTATTACACAATCGTCAAAGAATCTCTTTAGAGATATATGACATGTGTAAAGGCAGCTTTAGGGTCCCGCAAAACTTCCAAGTAGATCCGACCATATGATTTACAAAAATAAGCAAAAACCATTTTAAATTCTTTTTCTTTTTATATGAAAAAATTGTCTATTATTTAAAATTCCATTTTTTTATTTAATCAAAACCATGGTATAAAAAAGTTATTAAAAGTACGTAATTTTGTAAAAGTTTATATTTAAACAAAATTTTACTTGAAAATTTTTGGAGATTTTTTTTACCATGTCTTGACGCACCTTGACCCAAATTTCTCCAGAACTACTTAACCGATTTTGATAATTTTTTTCGGTGAAAGATAACACCCAAATGCATCAAACCCATGTTTTAAATCTAATAAAAATGATTGTTATATCGAAATAGTTGTCGTAGTTTTAATCGCGTTTATCTCTAAACAACCTTTCGAAAATGGTTGCAAATATAACATATTCTTTTCACTCTCAAATACCTATATTATCTAACGATCCACTAACAACTATAGACATATTCATTATGCTTCCTAACCAGGGTACCTCTGTGACGAATACACGACAAATAATAAATGTACATATAAATGGGATTAATATATTAAATTAAGGGAATAAATTAAATAAATACTTAAATACTATAGCTCCCTACTGCCATGTCTGGCTTTTACTCGGCTTTTGATTAAGTATAAAAACCTTGGGCCACCCAGAGGTGGGTGGCCAATTTCTCCTCCAAAAATTGGATCCTCTGGGGGACCGCTGCCAAATCCAGCAATCAAGCTCCTCTCCGCGAAAACTTTCCAGAAAATATCCCTAAAATACACACACTAATTAACCGTACACAACTACACTTATTCACTCTTACCGAGATAGAGATTTATTGCTAACTTTTCAAATATAAATCTAGTTTTCCGCTGGGTTACGTGCATTCCGCAAAAGAGCTAGGCAATGACTTTTAAAAAACTTGAGACCCTTCTTCTTACTCTGAGCTACTATTCGCCCAGGACGGAAACAATTTAAAATTTTGAGCCGCTCACTCCCTGAACCTTCGGAACTAGTTTTTTTTTTTTTTTTTTTTTTTAAAACATATTTATTTGCAATTTAGTTACCTTAGATCTAAATTTTTTACAACTTACTGTTACTTCTATAATAACTTATATTGTAGTGATCAATAATTTCATATGTTTTATTTTATTTGTATGTTGGATTTGCTGTATGTGTGTACTTAAGAGTTAGGATTTTAACTTTAAGATTTTAATGTGTTTCCTAGAAAATATTTAATAATTATGTATTAGTTAAATTGTAACTTTGATCTATAAGTAAATATAAGTGTAAGGATATGTGTCTATAATTCATTAGAGGTAATTTGTGGTTTGTTCAGGTACCGGTAAATGTATAACTATGTATGTATGTATAAACAGGTGACTGAAATAATAGCGTAAGTATTTACATGTGTGTATGTATGTTTAAGAGTATTTATGTACATTAAGAAGTGAATCTAGACTGTGAATCAATTAGGTAAAGAGGTGCAACTATATCCTTCGATTTGCCAGATCGGTTGGGTGGACTCTGAGGAGTCTTCTTCTTGCCCTGATCCCATTGATCCTTCTCCGTCTGATAAGACCTCTTGCAAGTCTGTTAGGGTGGCATGCAACCTTGTCCAGGTAACGCGCTGCCTGTTTGTTGATGGTGTCGCCAACCATGGGGACCCCACAATCTCGCTCGATATCTCGTGTGCGTATATACCACTCCGCACCTGTGATACGTCTGAGAATTTTGGCCTGGAAGACTCGGATTTTATTCAGGTGTGTTTTTGCCGCAATGCCATACACCTGAATGCCATATCTCCAGATTGGCGCAAGGATAACCTTATAAATAAGGACCTTATTTTTGAGCGACAGTTTGTTGTTGGCGTTAAGGAGCCAACCCATCCTTTTCGCCTTGGCTCGCAGTTTTGCAGCTACTTCAGCGGTGTGCTGCTTAAACGTCAGCCGTTTGTCAAGTGTCACTCCAAGGTACTTATGCCCTGTATTGTGCGGAAGGACTTCACCATGAAGGTACACTCCAGGACTAATATCCCTTCTTAGCGTATGGGCGACGCAGACGCACTTTTCTGGGTTGACAGAAATATTCCATCGGCATGCCCAGTTCTCAAACTTTTTGAGGTACTCTTGTAGAGTATCGGTTGCCGCGTAGATACACTCATCTCTTGCCATGATTGCAGTGTCGTCAGCAAAAGTGGCGATTAGGAGGTCCTGCGGGTCTTCAATAGGGATGTCATGCACTGTGGGCATGTCCGCCGTGAAAAGGCTGTATAGGGTTGGACCTAGCACGCTGCCTTGAGGTACTCCTGCTCGAATCCTCTTCTTCTGGGATGCAAGGCCATCCTGGACCACTCTGAACGTCCTGTCAGAGAGGAATGATTTGACCATTAGAAAGATTTGAGGATTGAGCGTTCCCTTTATTTTGGCGAGCAAGCCGTCGTGCCAGACGCGGTCGAAAGCCTGTTGGATGTCCAAGTACGCTGCCACAACGTACTCCTTGGCGTGGAATCCTTCCAGGACGAAATTGACTACCCTATGTAGCTGTTCAGGTGTTCCATGCCTGAGGCGAAAACCAAACTGACGGAACTAGTGAACCAGCACGACCCAGTAAACCACTCGTGCGCAGCCCTGATTCCAATCTCGTTTATCGGCGGCGTGTAGATCGATAAACATTAAGATCGAAACAAACATTTCGGGTCTTAGCTTTATACCAGCACATAACAATATTTAGTGATATTTTTCGCGATATAGTTATAGTTATCGATATTTTTGATATCAAATGCATTATGTATAATCACAAATCCAAGTTCTACAATTCAATTTAAATGGTATCAAGATCAACCACCCAGTAGTTTCTAAGCGCACATTTATCGGGGTTTTCGGACCAAAATAATTTAGAATACAATAAAAATACAGAAAATCGCTTTCATAAAATCGTGCCTTATGTTGCATTTGACTAATTGGCCGCAGTGATTCACTTTTGTCAGTGAAAACAGATCAAAGCAACCCTGTGTTTCTTTGCCAAATGTTCCATAGTAAATATTTTTGTCTAAAAAGCCAACACAATATGTCGTGCAAAGTTGAACGCAAGAAGACTTCAACGGAGTTAAGCGCCTGCAAGGAGATTATGAAAAAGCTTTTATCCAAATCGTATAAACATTTGGCCTGGATTTTCTACGATCCCGTGGATGCCGATCTGTTGACACTGTCTGACTACCATGAGATTGTCAAGGAGCCCATGGATCTGAACACTGTGAAATTTCGCTTGTGGTCGGGTCTATATCAGAACGCACTGGAATTCGCCAACGATATGCGCCTTATCTTCTACAACACTTACCTCTACACGAATCCTGGTCACGTGTGCTATGACATGGCCAAGAAGCTGCAGTTAATTTTCGAGGAAATGTACGCCCAGGTCCCGTTACATGGGAATCATATTGTCACTAGCGATGCTGAAGATGACCTCAATGAGATGCAATCTGTGAGCTCCTATGTCGATTCGACTGGCTCCGCAGAACAATATCAATCCGATGGGACTAGCAGCCTTTATTCCACGGATACATGGACCAAACCCAATTCGCCGTCTTTGCATGACTATGCCGAGAATGAGGAACCGTTGACAGCCGAGGAGGATTTGGATTTGCATGCCACAATTCAGCAAGTGAATGGGGAAATCCTACTCAATGTCATACACATGATTCACCAGATGGAGGATGTCAGTAATGCCAAGTATACCAACAAGGAGCTAGAGTTTGATGTGAGCAAACTGAAAACACACACCAAACGATCAATTTTGAGCTACATGGCGAGCAAGGGGATCGCAGTTGGCAATCGGATGGCTCGACAGAAAACCAAATATCAGTAATGAAACCTTTTCTAGAAATAAAATATTAAAAATAATAAAAATGAAATGAAGGTACCAACATTTTTCAATCTCAATGAAAAGTCAGAAAACAGTAAATGTTTACTTTATTGTTACTTTATTATTATTGTTAATCGTATAAATGAAAATATTTAAAAAGTGGCTCTAAATACCCGCAAGAGATGAGTTAAATAAAAAAGTTACTTTTCTTTACATTTTTATTGTAAAAAAATGATTATTATATTAATTATTTATAAATTATTTAAATTATAATAATTATATATTATTGACCATATATTGTTTTTGCTCAGAAATCCGAGATATATAGTATGTAGTATGTAGTAGTTGTTATGCTAAGTTCTTGATTATAAAGTCTTTTATTTACACCCATTGCCCTTGAATGTACGCGTCGAGACTATAATAGATAGAACCACACATTTAGGAGTTTAAGTAGCTGTAGAACATACGCAAATAGTGTTTGTTTGTCAGATTTAAAAAATTCGCCATATCTGAAAATCCATTTTTATACCCTTGCAGAGGGTATATTTAATTTGCCCAGATCTTCGATATAACCATGTCCGTCCGTACGTCTGTTTCTAAGATATCTACCCCGTCAGTTTTAAAGCAGTGGGAGAGGTCAGCATGAAGGATAACAATAATAAATATGATCCGTTCGACCTCAACAAAACTAAAACCGCATTTCACCGATTCATTAAAATTCATCTAAATTAGAGGGAAAACTTTTAACCGACCTGAGAAACTGTAAACCAAGGTTCGAACCAAAACAAGCTTAGAACCCTGACCTCGAACCAAACCTTACACTTCATGAATGGTTCGATCCGGGCCATACCTCCTACAGAATTTAAGAGGTTTGCAACCTTCACAATTCTGTCGCAAGAAATTCGATTCACATTGCTTGATACTGGTGTTTCATCGTCATAAGCAGAAGCAGAGACTCTAGAATCACAAAGATGACATAGGGTAATAAAACGTAATATCAGCAGAATTTTTATGGTGGACCCACAAATGAACAAATATGTGCTTTCTGTGTCGCGTCAGACGGTAACAACTGTGACACATAGACAACTCATATAAGAAGATGTACTCCTCCTTTCCAATTAACTGCAACCTTCAAGCTTTAAAGTACTCGAAATGAGCAGAGATGTTTAAATTATTTGTATTCATTTTTATTTTTTACAGAAGATTAACGTATAAATCAGAGTTGGCTGAACAGGAGCAGGGTCCATTCACACACCGCGCTCAACTGCACCTCATAGACCAGGGTAGAGTTGGGTGGAATTTTGGGCGGATCACCACGACGTCCATAGCCCATGTTTCGGGGACAAGTGATGCGACGCTTACCGCCCACCTTCATGCCCGCAACACCCACATCCCAGCCTGTAATAACCTCACCAGCGCCCAGTGAGAATTTGAAGGTTTTGCCCTGCAGCCGGCTATCTAAGATCTTGTTGTTGGACTGCAGGCGTCCAATGAAGTAGACAGTAGCACGCTTGCCTGTCTTGGCCTCCTCGCCCTTTCCGGGCATGAGATCAACGATTTTAACGCCGCCGGTTATGATGCGCTCCTTCTTAGCAGGCTATGGTTCCTTCTTAGATTTTTGCTGTAACTGCTGCTGCTGGGAACCATTTTTGGCATGAGCCGACAGTTTGGCCACCTTGGCCCTAGGCTGCTCGACTTCTACATCTTCCTCGTCGATTGGTTCGTTCTCCTCCATCCCTTTATCTCCACCATTTTTATCATCATCTTCTTCCTCATCGTCGTCATCATCATCGAAGTCGTCCTTATCCTCCTGCTGGTCATTTTTAGCCCTCTTGGTCTTGCCTTTGACCAACTGCTCCAGATCAAAGTCTGTAATGGTCGCAAAGACCATTTTTTTGCCCATAACTTGAGTATCGTTCATCCGATCTTTATCATTCCTTCAGCAATCGATAAATAATTTTGTTTACAAGGTATCTCTAGAAGGAACGAACGATCTATCTCCAAAACTGTAGGAGATATGACGTTTTTTCCAAATTGCGTGGGCGCGAGGGGGCGTGGCAAAAATTGAAAATAAACTTGATCTGCCTGCAAGTATAAGAAACCCTCTGAGATCTCTTCGTTCATACGGACGGACGGACGGACGGACGGACGGACGGACGGACGGACGGACGGACGGACAGACGGACAGACGGACAGACGGACATGGCTATATCGACTCGGCTGTTGATGCTGATCAAGAATATATATACTTTATAGGGTCGGAAACGATTCCTTCTCCCTGTTACATACTTTTGCACAAAATTAATATACTCTATGTACCTTCGGTACAGAGTATAAAAATAAACAAAAATAAAAACCCAAAACATAATCACATTTCGTATATACGAGCAGTAATATCAAATTAAAACACTTGTAAGTAATCCACAGAAAAGGGATTCATCATGGTATTTAGATTACAGATTTAAAAGTGATCAAAATCGCGCCAAATAGTGCACAGTTATCGAAGTTACAACCCTACGATCGCTTAACCTATCGATATCGGCAGGGTTGCATACGATATATTCATCTGTCAAACTAGACTTCCGTCTGCTTCCTTCTACTAGCTTCCTCCTTTTCTTTACGAGCGATCAAAGCGAGCAGACGTATCCAAGCGACATACACTGGCAACAAAAGAAACAATTTAATCCAAGTTTTCCTAAGCCATCCTCATCGCTTTTGCATCCCTTTTAAGGGAAATCCAATTGTCATCGAGTTTATCAGAAACCAGGTTGGTAATTTTGTGAAATTCCGAGAAACTCCAAACAAAAATACTAATTCAGGTTTGACCATGTGCCTGTATCTTCTCCTATTAGATTTTTGGATGGTTACGACTATATAATTGCGCGTGAAATATTATCGCCCAGGCCAGCGACGGTTCAGCCAACGCCAGAAAAGTCTAAGACCAGGCAGCGCAGAGGCGCCAACGCCAGCAAAGCCTTAGCAGCGCAGTTTCATCCACTTCAGAGAGGCTGACCGCCGTCAGCAAAAGTCTCACACCATTCATCAAAGTCGGTCCAACAATAACCCGGGTCCTGATCTGGCCATTTCCCAAATTTGAGGTCGAGAGGGGGTGCCTAATAGTGGTTGCGGAGAAGTTGAGCCGAAAATAGTGATCGTGACACGAAACCCCAGGGTGAAACAGAGGAAATAGAATACCGAGAGAAAGAAAAGGGCAAACGTCCAGAAAAAGCGATGAAAACCAAATTAAAATCTTAAAATTCTATATATGGGCATTTCCACAGAAATGTCAACCGCTGCCAAAAATGTAAAAGTGGTTAAAAACACTATGTTTTATCTAATTTTCATGGGGAAACAGTCAAATTGCATTAATGAAAGCCAACCTTACATTTATACATAGCCCATTTCGAAATATTCGGAGTTACGGCCGCGCTAGCGCAATTTTTCTAATTTGGACATTAATTTTGCACTTTTTTTTGATAAAAGGACCTTTAGATTTCTTATACTTTTGCTATCTAAAATCTTTCTGAGTGTACAAATGGTCAAAAAAGAATGCACAAGAAACCATGAGAAACTATGTGATTGCAATAATCTTTAAGTTTTTCTTCGCATTATAATGGAAACCACATAAAAAGTATGATGGAACAAAATGTCGCATGCGACATGTCGCGTGCGAAAGTGATTAAAATTAAATAAAAAATAAACTACTTAATATTTTTGAATCAAATAAAAAACATTTTTAAGAAACATCAGTGCATAATATTTTAAAATTAGTCGCATTAAAATATTCCTTCAGGATCCGCTGAAATCAGTGTTTGAACTGCTCGCCTTGAAAGTGACTTCTGTTTTTGTCGCATGCGAATGCATTGGTTTTTTGTAATTATCTTGAAAACGAACATTTGCCCAAAATCAACTTTAGCACCAATTATAGGGCTAATCAAGAGCTATATGTTTCGTCTCTTGTCAAAATAAAATAATGTTTTCGCATATACTTTTCTTCACTTTGTATGCGTACGAATGTCGCATTCGACATTTGAGAACTGCCCATATTTTTTTATGTGTAAATTGTTCTCATGGAAGTTTACTTGCAATTCAACGCGCCAAAGATACGAAACAAATAATATTACTAAATTCAAGTATGTGTGTGAGTGTGTGTGCATTGGCGAAAAACTCTAAATGAGCAAAGCATAGAAAGCCCAAAGTAAGCCAAGAAAAGTCCGCCAACGCTAAAGTTTATACAAGAGGTACAAAAGAAAACACCAAATCTAAAATGTTAAACACATATCACCCCAACATATATAAAAATCAACATCAACAACCACAACAAATTAACGAGGAGGCCTCCATCGTCGATTGCGTCTGGTGAGTGAAATCTCAAAACTGAGCACCCTGTATTTTACGGTGCGAAAGTTTTACACATGTGCAAAGAGAGTGATATCGTACGAACTTTAAGAATTCCTTCTTGAAATAATTAAGAGCAAATAACATCATAGCGAAAGCTTAACTTGGCTTGAAGTTCTTACGATCTCCTTTCTTAGTTGGATTTGTGTTTCAAATGAACAGTGAGCCTAACCAATGTAAATAAAATCTTTGGTTGATTATCTCACATCGTATTCGCGTCTTTTTCATATTCAACTCGAGCTTTTTCTAAACTTTAACGGTAACGTTCTCTACCATTCCACTCAAGTTTTATATTTTATCACTGAAGCCGTCAGCTGATTCGAAATTAAGAGCAAACTTACAAAGAGACAACTTCTTTTGTTTTGATCATGTAGTCATTTTTATCGTAACGTAAACTATACCATACTCTTCGTTATGTAACAATAGGAAGATAATGAATTCAAAAAAAACAAGAAAGAAAGTCGGTCAAGCCCGACTATTACATACTCTGTACCCTTACACTCGCATTTGCTCAGGAGTCAAACGGCCAGTTAACACCCCGCGCACAACGCGGTGCGCTCTCTAAGTTTCTCTCTCTCTCTCTTTCTCTCTAGCACTAAGATTGCCTGTGTTGAACGGTTAGGGTATGTTGCTGTGGTTATTGGTGGGAAATTTACTATACATATCCGCACGCATACCCATATATATATTTTCTATATCTTTAATTACTTAATTCTATAAATTATCAATTACCTATATTATCTTTTACAGCGGTGAATTAAAAGTAAATGAAATGAGAGCAATAAATAAAAAGTAAGCGAAAGTTAATGAAATAGAAGAACAAAACTAAGAATGAATTTTGAAGATAAATAACCCTAGAAATTAAAAGTTATATTAAGAGATCACGACGGAAAAGTGAAACAAAAAGTGGTCATTAGGGTGACCCATGTAGTATTAAAAAGAAGTATCGACGCTGAAAACAAAATTAAAAATTAAACTTAAGTACTTCGATATGAAGAATATTTCGGTCGTCTTTGGTTCCTTTTTCTGAATGCGCGAAATGCTTCAAACTTAAAATAACACTTTAAGGAAGTTACCTTTGTCCTAATAGGATAACAATGATAGAATTAGGTAATACATTTTACAAGTTACGGATGTATCTGCTGACTGAGAAGTTAAAATGATATAGCTTGTACATTTGGGGATCTGCTAACGCTAATCCATTTGCAGATCATGGTCGGGTTGGGTACAGAAGGTGTAGGTCGTTTGACACCTTAGACCACACCGCTCGTCGGAACAAAGAAATAGC
>JBAMBO010002073.1:0-64813 GCA_037044535.1 Lordiphosa magnipectinata | reverse complement strand
AATCGATCAAGCTTTGTAACGGTACATTGCATGGCGCGATCGAATGCTTACACTGGAAGAAATAATCATTGCAATGTGTGCAATTTATTTTCAGTACAATCTTTTATCCGAACCGTATATTTTCGGTACAATCCTTAACCCGATCCGAATAGTTTTGTTTTCCGTTTTTTGCAGGTTCGGTTCAGCGTTTTCGAAAGACCGAACCGACTGTTTACGAGCTGGAATTTACGGTTCTGTTCAGAACCAGTTTGCATTCCGGCTTTTAAGTGGTTACAAATGTAGATATAACAAAATAGAGGACGAATATATTCTGCAAAGTTATAAAAAAAAACTAAGCAAACTCGTCAAAGAGTAGTAAACTGAGCAAATTGAGCAAGTGAACAACAAAGAGCAACACCGCAGTGTACCAATACTATAGATGTATGAGAGCAGTGAGTACCTACCTGTGCCCCTTGAGCGTAGTCTCCAAAAACCCGTTAACATTCCATATATAAATGGCTCCATCGGCTGATCCGCAGGCTATCTTCGAGGCGCCCGAATTGAAAGTGGCTCGTGCAAAATCACAACTGATTTTAAAGTGCTCATTCCTGCGAAACATAACTCATCGTTACTCTTGGGTTCTCTCTGAACCAATTAATTGAAAAACTTACGTAAATGTAGAAATGACTTGGTTTTTGCGTAAGTCTAATAGTTTAATGGTATCATCTCTTACGGAACAAATGAGGTAATTGGAATCTATACAAAATTTGACAATAATTAAAGAGTTCCATTCAAAATTTACATTCACTTACCCTTCGACAAGTCTAGCGAGGTAATTTTTGCTGGCATAAGCACATCATCAGCCTGCTTTTCGGTTCGTATATCCCAGAAGCGTATTTTCTTATCGTAATGCCCACTGATTATCGTGGAGCCCAGACTATCCGTGGTGACCAGATCATTGCAACTTGAGCCCGCAAATTTCGTTTCAATGCACGCGATACTGCGCAAATCCCAAATCTTCAGAGTGCGATCATGACTTCCGGTGACCACTTTAATGGGCTCTTGGACATATTTGGCGGCCATTACTTTGCCACTGTGACCCGTCAGCGTGTGCTACAATGGGCGAGAGATCACAAAAGCAGACAGTTAGTGTGTGTGTGAGAGTGTGTAAACCCGTTAAGGGACAAAGAATCATATATGTCGCTTCTGGACAGGCATCGCTTACATAACTCAAGTCGTTGACTAATTGCTCGCGGTTAGTGTGTTTCACTAGAACAAAGTGCGATAAAAGTGGCCGCAAAACACATTTAATTATGGCGTTTAAAACGCAGCAAGCTGTTCCTGCTGCTACAAAACGATTTATTGGCATAGGTTCTTTGGTCAGTCACCGGGTCAGGTTGTTGTACCAAGACCAAGACAGCGCAAGTTCTAGATGAGGGATTTGTGAGTACCAAAATGTTTTACCGCTTTTTCTATACGAAAAGTTGAGGTCAGTGTCAAGTCGTTGACTCGGCATTGTTACGAGGCATCAACTTGCATACTGTTCCCGAAAATTTTCCATGACATATCCTATAAATACGAGTAAAAGTCGCAAGTAATTTGGGAAAATTTATTATTGTCCTGAGGTTTGAACACGACAAGCGTGTCGAATGCAATTTATACTGTCGATCAATGACGAAATACCCAGTTTAACAGGGACGACCGGCCCGGTACTGCCTTTGAAACGTATTCAAATGCTAGTAACAACAAATACATGCACCGCGATTCTGCGACGCATAATAGGTAGATGGTTGAAGAATGAAAACCAAAAAAGCTAGACTCAAGCTGGTAAACAAATTTGATGAACCTATTTGTCAAAATTACCAACCTCATCTTCAAAATTGTTTAAAAACAAGAAAGAAAGTCGGTCAAGCCCGACTATAACATACTCTGTACCCTTAACGTCGCAGCTCGCATTTGCTCACGAGTTATACTCGATCATCTCTATGTTTCACTCTCTCTCTCTCACTAAGATTGCCGTTCAATAGAATGCTGTGGTGAAGGGGTTGGTGGGTGTTTACTGGCCGTTTTTTGCTCATAACTTGAGTATCGTTCATCCGATCTTTATCATTCCTTCAACAAATCGATAAATAATTTTGTTTACAAGGTATCTCTAGAAGGTACGAACGATCTATCTTCAAAACTGTAGGAGATATGACGTTTTTTCCAAATTGCGGGGGCGGGAGGAGGCGTGGCAAAAATTGAAAATAAACTTGATCTGCCTGCAAGTATAAGAAATATATGCCCCATACATGCCAAACCTCTATCTCTTACCATCTCTGAGATCTCTTCGTTCATACGGACGGACGGACAGACGGACGGACGGACAGACGGACATGGCTATATCGAATCGGCTGTTGATGCTGACCAAGAATATATATACTTTATAGGGTCGGAAACGATTCCTTCTCCCTGTTACATACTTTTGCACAAACTTAATATACTCTATGTACCTTCGGTACAGAGTATAAAAAGGTAATTGAATCAAGTACAAACGATGTCAATAGAACGGTAAGTACGATAATACCTGATTCAAGTAAAACAAAATCGTATTTCAACTATAATTTTTTCAATCCCGAATTATTTGATTTCGATCTATCTTAAAATCTTTTCGATCATACTTCTAGGTTGTTATGGTCTTTAGTACTTAAGTTTTAACATAACCTCAACTTGTTTATATAAATAACTAGCTGTTACGGCGCGCGTTGCGACGCAACGTTAGTATTAACGAAGAAGTGAAGCTTACATACCAATTGCAATCTGTAAAATCTTCATTTTAATCTAAACTCAATTTAAAATTTAGCAAATTTGTCTATTTTGTGGACCTTTCGATCTTCACCATCTATCTATTCACCCGTGTGCATAACGTTCTAAACTTATACGAACATTGAGTAATTTTTGCCATTTTTCAGAACTTTTGATCTTTACCATCTTTCATCTTTACTTAATAATCAAAACTCATAATAAAATTATGCAAATTTCGCGATTTATTAGTACATTTGTTCTATGTACATCTCCTATTTACCAGTCAATATATACCGGTGTTCATGCCAGATGTAAAGGGTGAAGTCGACTAAACCCAAGAAGGGAGAAGCTTTTCACCACACTAGGTATAAGCTATTTTGTAAGCTAGTCTTAAAGCTCAGTTTTGGAATCTAGCATTGAAGCGACAACCACACACTTTTCTGGAACAATCAAATTATAACAAAACCACTACAACAACACAAGATACCCATCTATTTACCTGTTTGATTACCCGTATATTTTACAGTCTTTATAAAAATCTATTCGATGTACACCTTCTGTTATAAATAGTACTTTCCGATAATATCAAAGAGAGATAAAAAAACAAGAAAGAAAGTCGGTCAAGCCCGACTATAACATACTCTGTACCCTTACACTCGCATTTGCTCAGGAGTCAAACGGCCAGTTAACACCCCGCGCACAACGCGGAGCGCTCTCTTAAGTTTCTCTCTCTCTCTCTCTCTTTCTCTCTCGCACTAAGATTGCCTGTGTTGAACGGTTAGGGTATGTTGCTGTGGTTGTTGGTGGGGCGGTGGGTGGTGTTAACTGGCCGTTTTTTGCCCATAACTTGAGTATCGTTCATCCGATCTTTATCATTCCTTCAGCAAATCGGTAAATAATTTTGTTTACAAGGTATCTCTAGAAGAAACAAACGATCTATCTCCAAAACTGTAGGAGATATGAAGTTTTTTCCAAATTGCGGGGGCGGGAGGGGGCGTGGCAAAAATTGAAAATAAACTTGATCTGCCTGCAAGTATAAGAAATATATGTCCCATACATGTCAAACCTCTATCTCTTACCATCTCTGAGATCTCTTCGTTCATACGGACAGACAGACGGACGGACGGACAGACGGACAAACGGACAGACGGACATGGCTATATCGAATCGGCTGTTGATGCTGATCAAGAATATATATACTTTATAGGGTCGGAAACGATTCCTTCTCCCTGTTACATACTTTTGCACAAACTTAATATACTCTACAGAGTATACAGAGTATAAAAAGTATAGGTTCCTCTCAAAACACATCTAAAAAGTGGCGAAATGGGCTTTTTTGCAACTTTAAGCTCAAATTACTAAAAATCTCGAAGTGATGGGTCATTTCTGAAAACAGATACGTGTTCAGCACACGAAAATCGTCTAGAATCCCCACTACCCATCGAATATACTGAACCTTGTTGCCTAGCGTAATTTATAGATTTTTCAAAATTTAGTTATAAGAAGATTACAAAAGTAAAAAATGAGTTCGAGCTGCAGGCAAGGCAGAGTGATACACGATTCACATACAAGCGCCTAGAGTACAAAATATGTGAACGGAATTATTTTAGGGATGATGTGGACACATGCAATATCGCTTATTTTTCGTGCAAGAAGTGCTCAGATTAAATTATATGCCACACAGAACGACGGAAAGCCGATGCACCCTATGCAATATGGATAAAAGAGAAGATGTAGCACATTTCATATCGCGATGTCCAATTCTAGGTGAGCACCGTGTACTGCACCTCGGCAAATGGACTCTAGAGAGAAGGGAAATGTTTGAATTAATGAACGGGTCCAACTGGCCCTCTCTAATCTCATATATCAGGGAGGCCACCAAATATTGGCAGGAGTTTATAGGGGATTTTTAAACGGGAGTGTCATCTTTATTTGTAACGAATTTTGCAATGTTTAATGTTAATTATTTAATATTCTGTAACCTCAATAACCTTGAATTATTGTTAATGTCAATCTATGTAGTTAATTTCCAACGAGGGGTCCTCTTACGCACCATTGCCGGTGAACGATTTGATATCTCGGGACGACCGGGGAAGTCAAGTGTAGTAACGGGAAATGAAGTATTGTGGACCACTTCGGGAAAATATGGGCTGACGGCTTTAATTGCCATGCCCAGAAGCATACCATTATTTATTTACATTAAAGTCACGTGCATTTAGTTAACACATGTTATAAAAGTGAAAAAAATAAATACTACTACTACTAGGTTTAAGTATTTTCGCACGGGACATGTCGCACGGTACATTTTTTTTCCATCATTATATTTATGTGTTTTTCATTATAATGCGAAGCAAAAACTTCAATTTGATGGCAATTAAATAGTTTCCCATGGTTTCTTGTGCATTCTTTATCGACCATTTGTATCCTCAGAAAGATTTTAGATAGCAAAAGTAAAAGAAATCTATACACTAAGAAAAAACTAGAAGGAATAATTTGAGTACGAATGCTCTTGAAAAAAAATTAGTCGTTCTTAAATTTTCAAGAATTTCGCTCTTGGAATCGAGATAAATTCGTTCTAAACGTTCTCAATTTGATTTTTTAAAGGCTAGGGGGGTGAGGGTAACTTAACTTTGAGAGAATAGCGTTGGAGTCGCTCTCGCAGAGAGAGAGGGCACATGCGCAGTTGATCGTTGAGAGAGGGCGCATGCGCAGTTGAAACTCTTGAATCAAAAATTATTCATACTTGGATCAAGAGCTGAAACTCTTGAATCAGGAATGTCGGGATCAAAAATTCACTCTTGAATCAAGAATTTCGCTCTTGGATCAAGAATTTTCACTCTTACCGTAGTTTTGAGAACGAATGCTCTTGATTCAAGAGCGAAATTCTGTATTTTTTCTCTGAGTGTAGTCACTTTTATCAAAAAAAAAAAAAGTGCAATATTAATTTCCGTAAAACCTTATATTTCGAAATGGGTTATGAATAAATGTAAGATGGGCTTACATTAGTTAAATTTTATTATTATTCTATAAAAATATAATAAAATATAGTGTTTTCACCAATTTCAACTTTTTCGTCGCGGTGGATCATTTGGTGGAAATGCCCATATATGGATAGAGACAGATGAGAACTGCAAGATTATCCTAGCTAGATTCCTAGCTTACTCTTAAAATAAGTTTAATATATTCTTCGTTGAAGTTGAATAAAATCTAAAGTCAACCCCAATACATTCTTGAAACAACCTATAAGTACATAATATGGCTACAAGATGTTTTTCGTCTAAGCCCATAAGTTCCAATGTCGACTCCCAATTCGTTTTTGAAACTAGTTCTACATCACTAAACCAATGATCGAGATTGTATTGTAGGTAAGAATTTCTTAACTTCTTCTTTCTAAGAAATCTACCATCACTCCATAGGCAAAGTGTCAGAACCAGTTAAAAACTTTAAATATTTCGCTCTAAATATCTAAATCTCCTTCGGTTGGGTTCAAATCTCTCGTGTTTTGTTAGGAGATTCAGCTAAATACAATCAGCCATGCTTCCATTTTCGCTTTCGTAAAAATGTTGCGATTTAGAGTACAAATTTGGTACAAAAACCGAAAAAAAGCGAAAACGGGAGCATGGCTTAATAAGCTGAATTAGTTTGGGAAATGTAAGCAACATTATTTTTCTGGATAGGTTGCATCAAATAATTTAAATATTTAACTTGTTTTATCCATCTTTATCCATCTTTGGGTGCGAGGTATAATGTGTAACTAACTTTATTGTTTATCACTTAAAAGCTAACAATTATTGTTGAGTTGAACGAAGCGAAGCGGGCGCCACCCGCGCGTGATCGAAGCCAGCCAGAAACTTGCGCACCAGAGTTATATTTTTACTTTTATCATACTTTCTTTATACTTCTTGTTTCTGACATGCTGTATTTCTTGTTTATACAAATTCTTTTTTTCTTCTTTCCATTTTTAGGCTGTCTCGCCAATAAATCGTCTATAAATAAAATAAAAATTTGTTTCTTCAATATAAAAATTAACATTTTCACTTCTTTTTACCTGAAGTGGTTCTGTGGCCTTCTACTCAAATTTGCCTATTTTTGCATGAAACTACCTCAACTTTCAGAAGCCGACTGGGGATGAAGTGTGTGTTATTCAGGGGAAGCCTTCTTACAAATGTTGATCAGGACACTACAGAGATTCGTTTGGCATTATAAAATAATTTTGTGCATCTAGCTTGTTCTACACGAAACACGTTTCTTAACTTTTTTAATGACCTAATTGTTAAGTACTGGTGAAAACTTTATAAACAAAAATTTTACAGAATGGACAATGAAATAAAAGTTTCAATCTTAATTTTACATTTTTTGAGAAATTGTATAATTTGTACAAAAAATGTAAAAAAGTCGTAAATTTTCCTATTTTGGGGGCCGATTACTTTTTTATTCTTCCCAAGGACTTAATAATCTGCATATTTTATTTTGGCGATAAATTCTCTTTTCAGAATATATTAATTTGATTTTGTAGCTTTAGTACTTTAGAAGTTATAAGTTGAATAATGGAAAGACTTTCTAGTTACCATAAATTAGCTCATAACGACTTAACGGGACATTTCCGACCCTGACTCTAGAACAATTTTTTTTTTATCCTAAAGCCAATTAATGCAAAAAGCAAAAAATATATTTTGTCCAGCTAGCTAGATTAACTAACTAGATTTTCAAATAAGAAAATGAAATCTCTTAAAGTTATGTGACAAAGATGGATATTGCGAGAGATTTGCTATCCAACTGAGGCCAACATTTCTAGAAATTTCCAGGACACACCCATAAGGTTTGGTCAAGTGAAAGGTCAATAAGGAATAATCCTTGAGGTTATGTGGGATTTGCGTTAATCAGTACTGCGATTTTTGTCAAGCCGACGATCGGCGGACCGACTCAGCAGACTTCCAATCAGCAGAAGCGTAGCGACGGTCCGTCTGACCCAAGTTTTTGTTTTAAAAATTTGAATGCGAAATCTTTCCGTTTCCCAATTAAAAATAAATGAAAAGATAACTGAGTTTGATTTATGGTTAAAATATTTTTGTTGCAACTTAATTAAATATTATAAAACAAGAAAGAAAGTCGGTCAAGCCCGACTATAACATACTCTGTACCCTTAACGTCGCAGCTCACATTTGCTCACGAGTTTTACGCGCTCATCTCTAAGTTTCACTCTCTCTCTCTCTCTCTCTCTCACTAAGATTGCCGTTCAATAGAATGCTGTGGTGATGGGTGGGGGGGTGGTTGGTGTTTACTGGCCGTTTTTTGCTCATAACTTGAGTATCGTTCATCCGATCTTTATCATTCCTTGAGCATCGATAAATAAATTTGTTTACAAGGTATCTCTAGAAGGTACGAACGATCTAGCTTCAAAACTGTAGGAGATATGACGTTTTTTCCAAATTGCGGGGGCGGGAGGGGGCGTGGCAAAAATTGAAAATAAACTTGATCTGCCTGCAAGTATAAGAAATATATGCCTCATACATGTCAAACCTCTATCTCTTACCATCTCTGAGATCTCTTCGTTCATACGGACGGACGGAAGGACAGACGGATGGACGGACAGACGGACATGGCTATATCGAACCGGCTGTTGATGCTGATCAAGAATATATATATACTTTATAGGATCGGAAACGATTCCTTCTCCCTGTAACATACTTTTGCACAAACTTAATATACTCTATGTACCTTCGGTACAGAGTATAAATACGCAGCACATTTAGTTCATTTTCTGAGTAAGTTAAGTAGAAGAAGGAGTAATGATGTTGCGTTAATATATATAAAAACATACGAATATGAAATTGAAAAGAAAGCAAATCTTTTGGTTGATACAACCTTGGTCTTTACCCCTTGCCTAAAAGCTTGGTCAAACAGCCTGCCGCACGGTTAGTTACTTTTGTCTGACCGCCCGGCGGTAGCTTCCAGATTTCATGACATCCCATATAAAATCTGATATGGGAGCAAATATGGAGGCGGCTGCCGTAGTCAGGAAGCGACTGGCATTCACCTGGCGGGCGGTGACCTTACGTACTACAGGGTTGAAAATTATATATTGGGGCATTATTGAACTCTTTTCCATACCACCAGATTGTGGTTAAAATCAACGTGAGTTTATGTTGTGGAATACATTTAGGCGAAGAAGCCGAGATTTGTGTATAAGTTTATTCGCTTGACCCCCAGCTTGTTCTGGCCCCTTGGGCTTTGGAAAGATGAATGACACTGACCCAATTCAGCATTTTGTTGGGAATATTTTCCTGCACCGCACTCTTTCACTTCTTCCAAACGTTAAGAACAAGGACATAGATTAGATATATTTTCCCAGAACCAGAAACTATGTCAAAATGTTTCTAATTCAATTCTTTAAATAGACAGGTAGTCCAAAATCGAATTGTTTGCTTTTCTCAATTGACTTTTTCAATTTCCCCGAATTCAATTATTAGCATACATTTCCACTTAACAACCCTTTAATTTTTTAACAGCCGACAAGTGCGCTCTGTTAACAAGAAATTTCCTCCGCGTCCCTGACCAAGTTTTAGTTTTTTTTTGGTGGCAAACACCACGACGAAATACAAAGAGCACACAAGACGGCGACGCAGTCTGACTTCCAACCGGCAAGTCAAGCCGAACGGTCAATGTACGCGCACTGAGGCTTGCAACACGAACAAGTGTCTGGTGGCGAGCCGAGCATCCATGCTGCCAAGTACAAAAAAGCAGCGGAAGCAACATGTTTGAGGATCTCGGCTCTCTTCAAGAATGTGGAGACTTGCGCTCACCATACCACTTTCTACCGCATCGACGATGCCGGTAAACTTGACTTATTGCATGATCTTGGCCAAATGAAAACTCTCTTCCGCACTCACAACTTTTGTTTGGTCCGTAGTGGCGCTCTCTTAGACATCTAAGTGGATGTTTGAGCTGGAGCTGAAAGCTAGAGTTGTTTGGTAGGAGTACATTTCCCACTGCAATCGACGTGGTCGAGTTGTATGCGTAGCGGATTGTCTTAGAGCAGTGAAAGAAGTGTTCTGAGCTTATATAATAGCATATTGCATTGACTAGAAGGCTTTAGTTCTGCGGCAACCATTCAGCTATCATGTACGACTTCTCCAGCCAAGTAGCATTTTAAATTATACGAGAGGAGAACGCGCAACTTTAAAGAACAATAGAAAATCTTAGCCATTGCTAAGTTTCTTTTGAAGGAATATAAAACTTAAGGAGAGCACAGTAAATCGAGGAACAGTGTTTCAAGTGTTTTTGTGAAATTAACCAAATAAAAAATTGCTTTCAACTATCGACCGACTAAATCAATTTTTGTAACTAATCTAATTAGAGGTAAGTTTTGCTTATGCATAAGGATATGTCAGAGCAAGCAAATGGTAGTGTTTAACGTAATTAATAATTATGTCCAGGCACACTAGGGAAAAAGACGAATTTCACTTCTTGAAAAGGGCTTAAAATATCAAATGACGAATTTATTATATTGTAGAAATGTACAAGCTTCCGATGATTGTCATGTTAATTACCAGCATAAAACCTTGAAAATCTGGCTTGGCCTCCTAGACAGTTTAGTCCATAAAGACACATTTTAAGGGTACGAAAGTTTCAGCTTTCACCCATGACATCTACCCACCCAATCTTAATCTAAATCAACTGAAATACGAAAGAATTTTTGAATTGTTTCTAAAGTACATAAATTGCAAATAAAAAAAAAAAAATTTTGTGAATTTTTCTTTTTTTCTTTATAAATAATAATAAATACCTAAGCGGAGTTACGCTTCAGTTGGAGTTACAGAGATATCATGTCGAAATAATCATCAGTGTTTTTGTTATTGTGTGACCCTATTTTGCGGGAATGATCATTGTGGTACTCCTACCCCATTAAATTAACGCCACCTAACTTGTTCACCCTTATTTAACCACAATGTCCAGATACATGACTTGGGAATTTTTAACTCATCCGTATTTTGCCCTAAATTTATATTTAGGAACAGAGAACGACACATTTCTTTAATCGATCAACTGCTTCCTGAGTGCAACTTGTCCCAAAAAAATGTGGATCCAACAAAAAAAAGACTCGACTTTCCATTCCTTCTCCAGGATTTTTTTTTCTCTCAAAATTTGCATTGATTTTTCGGAAAATCTTCTTTAATGAAAATTGGCCATGCATTTTCGACATTGAAACTACAAATGTGGCGACCGTGCATTTTCTTGATTAACAATCAAACGCAGATTCTCTTAATCTCAAAGTGGTTCGTCTATGTGCGATGTCTGCAGGCCTAGGCAATGTTTATCTTTTAGGAGCTTGCTGGTTTCAAATTACACCAATCAATGATTCTTTGTCGTATTTTTGTTGCAAACATTCCGATGGGTAGACGTCGATATAATTACAAACTTTACCCATGTGTTGTACAAATCGCTTTCGACCCCAAAAACAACCAAAATCGTATGGAAATTGGGTCGATTTTGGGTCGGAAGTGATTTGTAAAACACGTGGAACTATTTCCCATCATACACATACCACAACAACTCAATTAGTTGTTTCTGCTTGTCAAGTTAGTGGCGCCATGGGCATTTCAATGGGTGTGAGCGGTAATTTATTTTTATACCCTTGCAAAGGGTATTATAATTTTGCCCAGAAGTTTGCAACGCATAGAAATATTCATTTCCGACCCCATAAACTATATATAAACTTGATCAGGGGGACGAGCTGAGTTCATTGAGCTTTGTCCGCCCGTCTGTCTGTCTGTCCGTCTGTTTCTACGCAAACTAGTCTCTCAGTTTTAAAGCTATGGAGCTGAAATTTTGCACGGAGTCTTCTTTTTACGCTGTGCACGCTGCTAATATGTCGGAACCGACTGGATCGGATCACTATATCTTATAGCTGCCATAGGAACCATCGGTCAAAAAATGGGTCTTAGTGAGAAAAACTTTTTTGTTTTTAATGTTAGCGTCCTTAAACTCGGCCATTATTAATATTATATGCTCTCAAACAGATTTCCAAATTTTGGTCAAGATCGGATGACTATATCTTATAGCTGTCATAGGACCGATCGGTCGGAAAATGGGTCTTAGTGAAAAACAACTTTTTTGTTGTTAAGTAAATCGTTCTTAAGGTCTGTGATTATTAATATTAAACGCTTTCAAACTATATCTTATGGTTGCCATAGGACCGGTCGGTCGAACATGAGTCTTGGTAAAAAATTTTTTTGTTTAGTTTTGTTAGCGTCCTGAAACTCGCTTATGCCTTATTTTATATGCTTTCAAATAGATTCGCAAAATTGGGCCGAAATCGGATGACTATATCTTAAGGCTGCCATAGGGACGATCGGTCAGAAATTGAGTCTTAGTGAGAAAAACTTTTTTCAGACGTTTATCTGTCGGAAACTAGGTTTTAGTTACAAAATTTTTTGATTTTTATGTAAGCGTTCTTAAACTGCGACATTTGCATTTGCAAGGGTATAAAAACTTCGGCACAGACGAAGTTAGCTTGGCCTTCTCGTTTTCTGATCACTGAACCAGCGTCGAGAATAGTCGGAATTTTACGAAAGCATTCCGACACCCAATATTGATATGGATTTAATACCCATCGGAAATGATTTAGTTTATTTGAGAACTAAGCTTTAAGTAGCAATGGCGTGTCCACCGCTAATTAAAACTGTTTTTTCTACATTAGGTCGAGTTTGAATCGTTCATACTAACCAACCAACTAAACAGGGGTCGACTGTACAGTTTATTATTTATTTCCGACAGAATAGTCGATAAAAGTATTCGATAGACGCACTGCTGATTTCAAAACTTGCTGTTTGTTTTTTTTTTGGAGTTGAAGCAAAATGTTAATAGAGAATCGCCCTACGCGCTTTAAGGACTTTGATTAGAAATCACTTCCGACCCAAAAACAACCTGATTCCCATGCGATCTGGGATTGTTTTTGAGTCGCAGGCCATTTGTAGAATACATGGGAATATTTTCATAACATTTGCTGAAGATCACAGGCGGACTGTAAATTATAGTTAATAAGTAAGTAAGTCTATCCAAAGTTCCTATCATCAGTAGGCTTTGCCGTTGACTTTAGGTTTTAAATAGCCTTACCATACAAAAGTAAGACCCACGATCAACGGTGCAGTTTACTTCTATTTTTGCGCTGGAAAGTCCAGGGCTGCAAACCCGGGTTCTAATCCCAGAATTACGACATATTTTTCACAGTGAATTTGATGCTGTTCCGAACCCAAGATTTAGGTTCGGTTCAACAGGAATTATACCTTAAAACATTTGATCTATCGACCAGTTAGATACTCTAACACACAACAAAGATACTAAGCGCCTATGTAGTAATTTTTATCTTAACTCAACTTTAGAGGAAGACAATTTAAAAAGATATCTCAGTGATATTGGCGCTCAATTACAGGATATTAGAAGAATCTGTGGGTCCACTTAATGTTCTTTCACCCAAATCTAAGTTGTTATGTTAAATTAATTGGTTTGGGAAAACGTGAGCCGAACAGAGGCTCGAACCAATACCGTCAACGTCGTCAAAAACCCCGAACCTAAAATTTTCGATATTATCAGGCCAATTTCCGCTTTCGATTTCGATTAAATCATGCAGAATCGGAATTGTTAAATGTTTTTCGGCTTTTATCTTTAAACCCCGTTTATATCCGTTTGACTTGTTGATGGCAAAACGTTTTCGGCAGAATTCTTAAATCGTTTCCTAGAAATCACAACCAATTCCGATCAATCGAATTCGGAAACGAGAACAGCCCTGAATTGCACACACTTTATAAAAAAAATAAATTGTAGAAAATATCGTTGAATGATTTTTTTCATGGTAAATTGTCAAGCTGGTCAAGATGGATATTGAAAAGTGTGCGAAATCTCAGCATAATAATTCGTCGATAGCAAGTGCGAAGAGTGAGTGGACAGCTGGTTACGACAAATATGATTACGGTGTTTGCAAAAGTAATAAACTCAAAACCTAGCTCAAATAGTGAACATTTTTCATTAAATTTAAAGTTGAATTTGTTAGGTTGATTCTTGCAGCAATCAAAACTTGCTTTCTCCGATGTCCCAGCCTTGGTCTCAGGGTAAGTTAGCTGCATGCTCTGAAGTCACAAAGTTAGCAGAGGAGTCTCCAACACCCTCTGTTGGTCATTGGAATACTCCGAATGATTATACTCCAGATAATTAGGCGTATGTTGATAGTCTACCGTTTGTTCTTTTTGAAATCAGTTAGATACTCTACATTTACTTTGCCCTTTGACCTCTCTTCAATACAACTAAACTAGCCGACAAACAGTTAATTAAAACCACAACTTCTTAGACACTGTTGAGTGATGAAATTTCAATTAATTTGGCTGTGAGGAACCAAGTATTCAATCTCGTTACCCCCGTCTTCAGTATGTAGCCGTTACAATTTGTGTCAAACCGACTGTATCTATGCCAGCCTCCACCAACACACCGCAACAGTGGCAGATCTCCCAGATAACGCTGCTTCATTAGTTGGCTCAAATGGTGCGGAATTGTTCACACGCACCTGCCGACATCGTTGTGCCTCGGCGGTAACTAGGATAATGACATCACGAAAAGCTCATTCAAAATAGTCGATGGATAAACGTCGCTATATGTTTTGTCTGTTGAGCGAAATATGAGTGGCAGGCGAACCAACTCTCGGCATTTAAATATCCTGTGTGCGCCGACTCTGAAGATGTGGAGATGTACTGCTGCCGCTGCTGAGTGGAGGAGAGTGCTGAGTGCTGAATGGTGACCAACAACTAAATTAGAGAAATAATAATAATTCAACAAACAACTGCAATCAACTGGTCGACTGGCGGCCGCAGCCTGGAGAAGGCCGTGGCAAGTCAATGTGCTCATTTCAATGCTGCCGCAGCCAGTCAGCAGCTACAGCAGCATACTCGTACGATCTTCGGTTACTGTCTCCAGTTGTGCGCAAAAGAACCGTTTAAATGTCAATCCAGAAATACCAGTTAGATGGGGCGGTGGTGGTGTAGAAGCAGGAAGAAATTGCACTTGTATGTTCACTCGCAGCATTCGGAGCCGCAGTTGCGCTCGTCGTTGACCAGAAGACGAAACTGGTGGCAAGGCAACAGATAATGCTGCGGCTATTCAGGCCAAGTCCATGTGGGCACCACAAGGCCTCCCCATTTTTATTTGGCAAATTATTTATATATTTTCTGTCAATTTTATGAAGCAGCCGCAAACATTAGAGCCAACTAACAGTTGACTCGACGACAGTTAAACAGTTACAGCAAAAAGGCAAAAAGTTATCAACCACATTTGCTTACTGCACGGTAGCTCCCCCCACCCCCCCACTGTACATGGCAAATGAATGTGTGTGCCGGGCGATGGACAAGAGATCTTGTACATCATTGCCACTGACAGCAGATAACTGCAGTTATTTAAAATATTACACAAGCAGCTGGGGGAACGGAGAGTGTTGAACGGTAAACGATTTGAACTTTAATTGTACTGAATGGAAATGGTAAAACAGAAGCCGCAACAGGCAGAAGAAATGTTCGCACTTGGATAGGGTGAGGAGACCGGCCATATGTGGGGGTAATTAGAATTTAAAGTATGCCCAGGCACCCGAGTTCGTGAAATCTCACCATTGTATGCACTTTTTCACAGCTAACAGGGGCTAACTGGACGCCCACAACCGTTGTTGCTATTGATTTCGTTTGGGATTTATGCAAATGCTGGCAGGAAAAACCTCTCGACTTTTTGATTTCGTTTAAACATGCCCAAAAGTTTCCCATGGCTTGACTGAGATTTTCTTTCATTTTTTCGGCTGCACGTGATGCTTCAACATTCTTTTGAGCGCAAAAATCGTGCCTTCATGCTACTTGCATTTTGGAAAGTTTAACAGCAGGCAAAAAACGTAAAATTCTCTTAGAAAAGGAAATTGACCACGAAACGGATCGAGTGGAAGGTGCAAGGCAAGGATATGCCATACGGCCATGAAACGCTAAACGCTTTATCATCCAAATAAAATCCTTTGCCAATTTGGCCTTGAGTCCACCATCGGCATGTGCTTAGGCACTTAGCATAGCCATTAAAGCATAAAAACACCAACCTTATGCACCGCCCATATACAACGTATTTTACAGGCCCCTTGGCCCAGCAATGTGGCTATGTGGATGATTGTTACTGAAGCATCGTTGTCTATTTTTTATGGCTTTATAGAGCCGCCTCGCAGAAGGCAGTAGTCATGGCGGCGAATGGAGGCCTTGAACTGGACATGAGCTGTGTGTGAAGTTAATCCAACTACTATCAGGCACTCTCTGCTTGCATTAAACTGTCACATTAAATCCAATTCTGCATGACATTGAAATTCCATAATATGCTAATTTTAGACAGCGAAAAGGCTGGCCAGAAACTGGGTTAGAGTGTTACCCAGCGCAAAGAAGGTTTATTAACTATAGATATGGATTTACATTAGGCTAATGTGCCACGAGAGCAGAAAAAAGTTACAAAATGTAAATTGTTCATCTCAGTCATGAGAGTAGCGATGCATTCAGCGCATAATTCTCTGCCAGCTTCGTGTTAACGGAGCAAGTGTAAACAAGACAACACATTTCAGATGCAAGGATTGACTTAGACTCCAACTATTGTTAGGCTAATGAAATATTAATAAAGTTCATTTGCATAGAGAAAGAAAGTTGGGAACAGTTTTTGTTCTACAAATGTTTGGGGACGTGAGACAATTTGTTGGAAAAAAAAATAAAATATGGAACTTAATAAAAATAATTCCTAATGCATATTTATTTATTTTTAGTTGTCTCTCTTTCCTCTGCAAATCTAAGCATATGCTAGCAACGAGAAGTTGCAGAGTGGTGTGAAAATGGTAAGAAAGGGGCTATTTTACCATATAATGAGAAAAAAGTAGGAGCCTTAAGAGAACATCTTCAACTTTGCTGTTCGGTTCACCCAAGAGACAACCAATTGGGAAAAGTCAAGGCAGAAAATCGGTTCGGTGTAAAATAGTTCCATAGACTGACACTTTAGCCTTGCTTTTCGTCAGGCTGAAGCGGAGTAAACGTAACAATAGTGGTTTGGTTCAAAGACCTGCAATACTTACGCTGATGAAGTAATTTCTCAGCAGAGGGAATAACCTATTCAGAAAATACTTAAACGAGAGCGTAAGAAGAAGAAATATTTAATAGTTTTCCTTAATGTCATTTGACAGAGCATTTACATAATTGATAACATATTAAAATTACGCAAATCTATGAGATAAGTTGTATTCCGTAAGGAAAAGCAGAAAAGTTTGCCACGTTTTTTATAGCTCCGCAAATAATAATTCGATCTTATTAAAAAAATTTAGAGATTCTAAAGGGTGATTTTATGTAATATACTCTGTACCTGCAGTAGCCGCGCTGCTATTGCGCTGCGGCAACGGACTTTCTTTTGGTCATAGCTTGATTATCGTTCATCCGAAATTTATCATTCCGATGTTTATATACCTTTGCAGATTGTAAGATTTTTATACCCTTGTAGAGGGTATATTAAAATTGTCCAGATGTTTGTAACGCATAGAAGGAAGCATCTCCGACCACACAAAGTCTATATATTCTTGATCAGCATGACGAGCTGAGTTGATATAGCCATGTCCGTCTGTTTCTATGCTATCTCCTCCGTAATTTTTAAAGCTATCTTAACCAAACTTTGCACGAAGTCTTTTGGTACAAATACGCTGCACATTTGTCGAAACCGGTCAGATCGGATGACTATAGCATATACCTGCCATAGGAACCATCGGTCGGAAATGTTGTTTTAGTGAGAAAAACTTTTATGTCTTCAACGCAAACGTCCCCGAATCTTATATTTACAAGTTTTCTATGCTTTCACATAATTCCACCAAGTTTGATAGGACAACTATATAAAACAGCTGCCATAGAAATTAGGCGTAGAAAATGTATATAGGAGGCCTTGTCAAAAATGTGTACATTTGGCCAAATGTACATATTTGTGTCAGTGGAATCAGACTACTAATTTATAAAAATCATACAAGCTACAAGGGTATATAAACTTCGGTCGAGCCGAAGTTAGCTTTCCTTCAATTTTTTTTTTTAAATACTGGATTTGAATGTTTTCATTCAATTTTATTTTTGCTTTGAACAATGCTTGCTGAGGGATTTTGCAAACTCACCAATAGATGGCGCCACTACTTGCATTGAACAATGCTTGTTGAAGGATTTTTAAAATTGACCAATAGATGGAGCCACTACTGTGACCCAGCAGGCCAGCGAACTTTCTTTTGGTCATAACTTGAGTATAGTTCATTCGATCTTTATCATTCCTCCCGCAAATCGATAAATAAGCTTGATTACTATATTTCTTAAGAAGGTACAATCTATATATCTACAAAACTGTGGGAGATATAACGTTTTTTACAAATTGCGGATGCAGCAAGGGGCGTGGCAAAAATTGAATATAGACTTGATCTGCCTACAAGTATGACATTTTAATGTCCCATACATGTCAAACCTCAATCTCAGACGGACTTATTGGACTTTATAGGGTCAGAAATAATTCCTTCTCCCTGTTACACAGTTTTGCACAAACTTAATATACTCTGTGTATCTTTGGTACAGATTAAAAACAAACAGAAAATTTGCAATTAATGAAATATTTATTTGGAGCGATACATCAATGCCTGCCATTTACTTTTTAAAGATTATTCCATGTATTTGTTGCCCACGGCTACGCCTGAGGTGGTCCATCGGTAAGCTCCAAATTTGTCATACTTTTTCCAGCATTGTCGCATTTTTATTTGGGGTGGGGCGGGAGTCGGCGTGAAAAAAATTAGTATACCCTTTATAATCATCGTGTAACAAGTTTTAAAAAAAAAAATTGTTAAAAAGTCACATAGTTATGACCTCCTGAAACAGAACCCGAACCTGACCCCTTCTTTTCAGGCATTTTCTCAATTCCACTATTTTTTGAATGGTATATTTTCTTTATTTGCAAACCATTAAGGTGTTGGGATACTTATATGTAGTCTGAGTAGGAAATCACTGTGGTTAGACCGAGACGTACATTGTCCCCAATGAACTCAGAGAGCGCAAGTGAGAGCGAACAGCTGACTAATTTCTGAATGAAATGGTGGCTACTGTCCACGGTTTCCACTTGAAAATATTAGATTACACCAACAAAAATGTTAGCAAGAGGCCATTTTCATTAAAAAAGAGCCAACAAAATTTTCTTTCCTTATTCATGTTATATTTTCATTAAATAAAATACAAAATATCTCTTTCACAAAACCGTTAAATTAGACATCCATTTCATTTTTTGAGTATTTTTAAATGTACAAATAATCCCAAAAAATAATTCATGTATTAATTAATTTCTATGGCAATAAGGCACAACAGCATAGCTCGAGTTATGTTAAAATTGAGTTTTTAATACGAATGGCTTCCTTGGTTTTAGTTCTAAATTGTGTCCAAATTTCACAAAAATCGGATGAGTGGTTACAAAGATATAACGGTAAAACAAAACAACGTATGTCTTGGGAAGTCTGAATAAGTATTGGTCTGTAAATCAAAATACTAAAATAACAACTTGATCTTATCAAAATGACTTATACGAGTATACTTAAAGAAATAACTCTTCCAATCTGTAAAAAATTTCCACTTTACGACCAAGCACTTTATTAATATATTCGTTAAGGGCCGATTTCTCATCTGCTATATAGCTGCTATATGCCAGATAAACTTAGAATATACTCGGTTACTTCTTAGTTTATGTGACAGTTAGTGCTTTGTAAAAGATGTGAAATCGGCCCTTAAAGGTAATAATTGCTTCCTGAAAAATACGGAAAACACACTTCCGCTTTCATTCCACAGATTTCTTTACATTATAAAAACTAAACAATCAATATTTTTATTGTTTACATACATAAATCATACTCTAAGATCACTTACTTCTCTATATTTCTATGTATTTTACAGACCACACGTAATGTGGCTCTGTACTCGTACTCAGCTCCTTGCAAAGCATTATTTTTGAAACCGAATCAAATTAAAGTTTACAACAATTTGCCAAACCAGCTCCAAGTTAAACTCACGCACCGTTTTCTTTACATATAAAATGGTGGATTTCTCTATTACACTATGCAGCAATTTTCAGTATATTGAGGGGTTGGTGGTGATTCTAGATGATTTTCGTGTGTTAAAGACGGATCTGTTTTCGAAAATGGTCCATCCCATCTAGATTTTAGGTAATTTGGGATCAAAGTTGCTTAGAATGCCTATTTTGAACCTTTTTAGGGGAATTTTGTTTTGACTCTAATATGGGACGGAACAGTTCTACGATTTTTTTTACCATTTACTGGCTTTACTTCGCAGTAGTTTTGTAATTTTGTTAATTTCTACGTCCTTTTCGGGCTCCATGAAAAAGAGCCCATTCCAATAAAAAAGTGCCAGTGCACCAACAGGAAAACAAAACACCATTTTTGGTGCAAAAACACCAAGTGTGGCAACCGTGCTACTGTCGATCAGTGTTTGTCAACAAGAGCGAGGACAAAAAGTGTGTGTATTGGTGTACGAAACCGCTGTCGACCGCTGGCCAGCGACTAAAAAATTTTTTGCTCATCGCTGGTCTGTGCCATCGACTGGTTCTGACTTTCAGTGAGCAATGACATCCATTCGGCTCTTATGCGTGTGAATTGCCTGTTCGACCCCCAAGGGATAGGGCTGGGGAACTCTGCACTAGTTACACAAAAGAAACATCACGAGTCCAGGAAATGAGAGTTGCTGACTTTTACGCTTTTCATTTCAATTTAGCTTGCACAACCAAATTCTGGACACATGAAACAAAAAAATTATTTACAAATCAATTAAAGACTTAAATGCAAATCAAATTTCACTCACAAATTCCCAATTTGATCACAGAATTAAGAAAAAATTAACTATATGTACATCTAGCAACTGTATAAGTGCGACCGACAAGTGAAACTTTTTATACCCGTTACTCGGTGAGTAAAAAGGGTATACTAAAGTCGTGAAAATGTATGCAACAGGCAGAAGGAAACATTTCCGACCATATAAAGTATATTCTTGATCAGCATCAACAGCCAAATCAATATAGCCCAATATAGTCTGTTCGTCCGTCCGTCAGTCCCATTTCAAGGTATATCAATCTTTTTATACCCGTTACTCGTGGAGTAAATAGTGTATACTAAAGTCCTACAAATGTATATATCAGGCAGAAGGAAACATTTTCGACCATATATAGTAAATATATTCCTGATCACCATCAACAGCCGAGTCGATATAGCCATGTCCGTCTGTCTGTATGAACACCTAGATCACAGAGACTAGAATAGCAAGAGCAACCAAATTTGAAATTTAGACTCCTATTGTCTGCACGCTGATCAAGTTTGTTCCCAATTTTTGCCAAGCTCTTACAATTTTTAATATATCGATCTTAAAATTAAAACTTAAATTTATTTTCGCAATATCTATTATCCATTAAATTTTCATCAAGATCGGATAATAAATAGAAGAGTTAAAAAAATATTCCATACTTTTCGGTTTTCCCCCCTCAGGATCTTTGAAGGCTATTTCTTCCTGTGAGTAACGAGTATATCGAAGTCTTTTACTTACGCTCTCGTTTAGTTTGAGATTGCGCGAACACGAATCAATTCCACTTTCGAAAAGTTGCCGTGGAAGTTGAATTGGGAACAGGCCTGTATATAATTATACCCGTTACTCGTAGAGTAAAAGGGGATACTAAAGTCGTGCAAATGTATGTAACAGCCAGAAGGAATCATTTCCGACCATATAAAGTATATATATTCTTGATCAGCATCAACAGCCGATTCGATATAGCCATGTCCGTCTGTCCGTCTGTCTGTATGAACACCTAGATCTCAGAGACTAGAAGAGCTAGAGCAACCAAATTTGAAATGTAGACTCCTATTGTCTGCACGCAGATCAAGTTTATTTTCAATTTTTGCCACGCCCCCTCACGCCCCCGCAATTTGGAAAAAACGTCATATCTCCTACAGTTTTGATGATAGATGGTTCGTACTTTCTAGAGATATCTAGTACTCAAAATTATTTATCGATTTGCTGAAGGAATGATAAAGATCGGATGAACGATACTCAAGTTATGAGCAAAAAACGGTCAGTTAACGCCCACCACCCACCCCACCCATAACCTAAGCATTGCGTTCAGCAGCAATCTTAGTGAGAGAGAGAGAGAGAGAGAGAGAGACTTAGAGAGCGCACTGCGTTGTGCGTTGTGTGTTAACTGGCCGTTTGACTTGTGACCAAATTCGAGCTGCGACATTAAGGGTGCAGAGTATGTAATAGTCGGGCTTGACCGACGTTTTCAAAAGTTTTGTTGTCTGATCTGTTTATCGTGATGAATTTGGAGTCATTTATGTTGGATTTAGTAATTGACAAATGTCTATTAATATCTGGCGGATAATAAATAGCCGAGTTAAAAAATGTTGCATACTTTTCGGCTGACCCACCTCAGGCATACAGGAAGGCTAATAAACATTTGTTTCCATGAGTAACGGGTATATCGAAGTCGGTTAGAGCCGACTTTAACTTACGCTCTCGTTTTTTGTCTAATTTGTAGTGAATATTCGAGTTAGAAATCATATGCTAAAGCCTAGTACTGAGGGCGTTCGAATTTTCCTTTCGTCACAGTATTTCACATAATTAGAAACACTTTCTAAAAGCACATGAGCATCAAAGCAAAGCCAAGGTGTTTCTAATTATATGAAATACTGTGACGAAAGGAAAATTCGAACGCCCTCAGTACTAGGCTTAAGATCGGAATTTTAGGAAGGTAAATGCTAACTTCCAAATTCCAAAACCGGAAACTTTTGAAAGCCGTGGAAGAGGTCATTTTGAGAGATAACAATAATGAATATAGATTATTCGACTGTTGCGGCTAGCTATAATGTTTGAATTTAAGGCCAACGATAAATAACAATTGCCAAATTGAACGGACAGCCGAAAGCGACTTCGTATCAAAGCAAATCCTGGTAGAATAATATTTTTTGAATATACTCTGTAACAGGGCTGTACATCGAAATAACCATTTCTAATTTTTGGGTAATTGCAAATTTAATTACCATTACAATTACAATTATTTCGTAATTAATTATAATTATCATTACAATTTTACATAAAAATTTAATTATTGGTAGTAAATTATTGGTAGTTAAAGTAATTTTCGATGCAGTTTTTCATTAGATGAAACTGCTGGTAATAGTAATTAAATATTTAATTACGAAGTAATTGTAATTGTTATGGAAATTAAAATTTTTAATTGCCCAAAAAATTGTAGTGGTATTTTCAATTTACAGCCCTGCTCTGTAGAGCTTGCTTTCCACAATGCACCTTTTGCTTTCCTGTTGTGAATTTAATTCGATCTCCTTTTCCGCTTACAGCGTCTTGAATGTCTGCTTTATGTGCAGACCAGAAACGGGAAATCATGAAGAAAGTTGCCCGCAAAATCTAGCCCAATTCTTGAACATAAAAAAATTAATTAGGATTTAATGGGAATTCAATCTATTAATCAGACTTCCTGTGGAATCTCCTCGAAGATTTATGAACACAAATAGAAGACATCGTAAACGATCAGATTGAATTTAATTGAGCCCCTTTTATAACCCACTTATTGCACGGCGCTGTACACACTGCACCCAAGACACTTTTAAATTCCTTTTGGTTTTAGTTGAAATTGGATTCCTACGAGTCTATTAAGTGACTATGCAGAAACTGCAAAATGCAAAATGACAGAATAACCAGGCTCATTAAAATGATATAAAACGTGGCCCAAGCTTAATAAAAATCAACCGGTGATTAAATACACCAAGACCAAAACAAAATAAAAAGAAGAAATCGTACGTTCGCAGACTAGAGGCTGCTGCACAACAGCAGCCGCGCAGGACTATCTATAGAAGTACTGTGGAAGCCTTAAAGTGATTAAGCGCATGCAAAGGCCAACATGAGACACATACATATGTACGAGTATGTAGGCAGCAGAGCGAGCTCGTATCTTCCTTAGTGGCTGGCAAAGTGCTTGGTGGCACTTGCTATTTATCAGTACAAATGTCAGTTGCGCACACTGCGTAGGCTTAACAAAAGGCCGACGCTGGTCATCAACACATGGAGCTGAAATTCTAGACGAAGCTCCAGTGGGTACGGCGGTGGTTCGTGCCTCGCATTGACCACAAATGTGCTTTATTAGATTAGTGTATTTATGTGTGCGGTTGGCGGCTTAAATTAACCCATTAAATTCGTAAGGGGATATGCCAAATATTCAACCTCAACTGTGGACTTTCTTGAAACGAGACCAGAACAGCAATGACCTACTGATGATGCATAAATTTTCACCCATACCCGCTAAACAGGAGTCGGTTGTAGCCTGCTTGACAACAACATTGGACACGGCGGCGCTACAAAAGCTGGCTTATATGGAACAGAACGCTTGCTTGTACAGCAAGATCTGCTGGTAACTGGCAACATGTAGGCGCAGCAACACCAACAACAACAACAACAACGAAAGAAACTACCTGGCCAGGGAACAGTTAGGCGAAAAAGCGAGTTTTCAAACAGAGCTCCTGTAAAGAAAAGAAAATATTTCTGTGGTTACAAAGGCCAAGGCAAGACTTATTGCCGAATGAACTGGTGTAACATACACACACTCTGTGGTCACTTGGGACGACGCCAGGTCCAGCTCAGTTCTAACTGTTTTGGCGTTGTCTTCAACTATTTTTCGCTTTTGATGGCTATCAAAAGCCGGCAACCAGTGAGGCCCATGCGCATGCTCTGTCAATGCCAAGTTGAAATTCAATTTCGTTGTCGCCCAAACTGCAGTTATGGTCAAGTCGAACAAGCTAAGCTTTATGTTAGCCAGTGTCAATAACGCGACACTAACGATGCGGAGATACAAGTGAAAATTCCTCTTAATTGTTATCCCCCGTTGCCGTTACTTTTAATTCACGCAATAAATTTGGATGCCCTCTCCGGCGGGTGGATGAGCATTCTTATCAAACACACACACACACACACAAAATAGCGCTAGGCCTGAGAAACAGAGAATCATCAGCAACAAAAGCCAGGGGTTACTTTAATGAACCATCCAAGTGACAGGCCAAAATGTCAACTAAAAATGCCAGCGTCACAATGCCGCTCCTTTTATCAGCCCGTCGTCTTCGCTGTCGTCGTGTTGTCTTCTGTCTCCGTCTCCGTCTCAACTCATGGTATTGACCAAATAAGCCCATGAAACAAGATGGAAACGCTGCGTGGAACCAGGCCCCACCGGCTAAGGAGTTGTTCTCGGTTGCAGTCATGACCGAGGTCACACACAACACACAGCCTCTTCTCTGCCGTATTTGTGGTTCTCTGTTTTGTGCCTGCATAAATATTGTTTATTGGTAAACAACAGAATTTCTGTTTGCCATGCGTTTGTTTAAGTTTCGCCTCGGATTAGCATATGACCCTGCTCTGAGCTAGAAAATGCCAGGGTTTATCCGCAAATATTGACACACATATGTAAATTGAGGCGCAATAAGCCATTCCAGACACCATTGCTGGATCGGTGAGTCAATGATTTGGTTCTTTGAAAACCATTCCTCTTTATCTCCATATTCAGTTGAAATTAGTTACGTACGCTCGCTCCGCAAGCAGATTGTTAGCCACTATTCATAGGTTGCCGCTGCTTCAGTAGTATTTCTTTGAAAATTGTCAATCAGCAGATGTCGCTCGTCATGTTGAGTTTACGATATTTGTGCCAATCCACTAAAAAGCAGGCAACGGAATGCCATCAACAGGGAAGACATCGGCTGTCAACGGAGTCCATCAAAATCGTGTCTATAGATGCCTACAAATAGTACGTAAGTGCATATGTATGGACAGTGGTGTACACACAAATTTAGCACACTTAATCGGCGGTTAAACTAATCGATCTGCTAAATTAGGCCAAAGCCACATAAACGAGTTGGTGAAAAAAAAACCGATATTTTAGAATGAACCTAAGAAAACGCGTTCAATCCCATGTGGTCTTAAAATCGCTTTCGACCCAAAGAAGACCCGAATCGGTTGGGAATTGAGTCAATTTGTAGAACACATGGGTATAGCTATTTTTTTTTTAAATTGGTCGAGAATCGATGCTTGAAGTAAATTGAATGTTGTCTCCTCAGATCCGGATGTCTGTAGAGCACAAAGTCAATTAAAGAACCAGACGCAGATTAAAGAACAGGGTTGTTCTTCCATTTTAAACTCAAAAACCTATCTGATGAGCGAAAATATCTGTGTTTTCTTTCTAATTCAACATGTAATGTTTTAAAAACACTAAACTAGAATTGGGTTCCAGTATAAATTTTATCGGAGGTACGACGGAAATTTCATTCAACCAAATTCCAACCTAAAACTAATTCTTGGTGTCCCAGAAATCTCTTTCGGTTGGTTTCAAATCGCCCGTGTTTGTGAACGGGATTTACCAAAATTATCCACCCAAACAATTTTGAGAAGCAAATATAATTTGGGAAATATAAAAACTCTCAAATGAATAAATTATATAATTTGTTTCAACATATACATTTGCGTTTAAAAAATTGTTCGCAAAACCAACCGAAAGCTGCCAAGTCCCTGCTGACGTCTAGGGATTGCCAAGCTATAATTCAGGATTTTCCACTTTATTCCTTGAGAACATGACTTAAATTTTAATTATAACTTAAACACGGATCATAAACCATATAAAAATCTAGCTCATAACTACAAAAAGGGAAATTTTTTTGCTAAAGATGCAACCCTGTTTGATGAGATGGACTATTATCTTGGACAGATTTTCAAAAAAGAAAATGAAATCTCTAGAAGTTCTGTGACACAGACGGATTTTTCGAGCGTTTTGCAAACCAACCGAGGGCCAAATCTTTAGAGATTCATATCCACACATAACATTCTTCATAACGTTGAACTGATTAAATTTTTGACATTGTGCTTATGTATAGAAGAGTTGTTCGATACTGCTACTTTGATGTCAAAGTGACAACCCTTATTACTTTTTTTTACAGTAATTATCCGATAATTTATATATGAGTTCACCGATCCAAAAAAATGAAAAGTACTTAAAAATACAAATTTTGCATCATATTTTCATGGGGAAACAATCAATTGAACTAATATAAGCCAATTTATTCATAACCCATTTCGATATTTTCGAATGCAATGTCGCGTAAGCTTAATTTTTCTCATTTGGATACGTTTTGTTGTAATAAAAATGCCTTTAGATTGCATTGATTTTTGGTCTTTAAAATCTTTCTAAGGGTACAAAGAGAAATATTGCAAAAGACATCATAAGAAACCATGTGATTGCAATTAACTGTAAGTTTTTGCTTTATATTATAAAAAAAACGAGAAGGCCAAGCTAACTTCGTCTGTGCCGAAGTTTTTATACCCTTGCAAATGCTGTTTTTGAAATGACTGAGTTTTTAGTACGCTTACATAAAAATCAAAAAATTTTGTAACTAAAACCCATTTTCCGACAGATAAACATCTGATTTCGACCAATTTCGCGAATCTTTTTGAAAACATATCAAATTAACAATCGCCGAGTTTAAGAACGATAACATTGAAAACAAAAAAGTTTTTCTCACTAAGACTCATTTTCCGACCGATCAGTCCTGTGGCAGTCTTAGGATATAGTCATCCGATTTCGACCAAATTTTTCAAATTAGTTTGAAAGCGTCTAATATTAATAATCACCGACTTTAAGAACACTTTACTTGAAAACAAAAAAAGTTTTTTCACTAAGACTCATTTTCCGACCGTTCGGTCCTATGACAGCTATAAGATATAGTCATCCGATTTTAACCAAAGTTTGCACATCTGTTTGAAAGCATATAATATTAAGAATCACCGACCTTAAGAACAATTTACTTTAAAACAAATAAGTTTTTCTCACTAAGACCCATTTTTTGACCGATGGTTCTTATGGCAGCTATAAAATATAGTCATCCGATCCGGTCGGTTCCGATATATTAGCAGCGTGCAGTAAAAAGAAGACTCTGTGCAAAATTTCAGCATGATAGCTTTAAAACTGAGAGACTAGTTTGCGAAGAAACAGACGGACAGACAGACGGACGGACAAAGCTCAATCAAGAATATACATATATAGTTTATCGTCGGAAATGAATATGCGTTGCAAACTTCTGGGCAAAATTATAATACCCTTTGCAAGGGTATAACAACATAAATATAATGAGGAAATTTAAGTAACGTCACGTGAGGTAACATCACGGCAGATACTTTTGCTAATAAAAAAAAATCGAGAAAATATTTTTGAATATGATAGAGATGGTTAATAAACTTGTATTATTTCAAATCCTACTAAAAACAAGAAAGAAAGTCGGTCAAGTCCGACTATAACATAATCTGTATCGTTAATGTCGCAGCTCGCATTTGCTCACGAGTTATACGCGCTCATCTCTAAGTTTCTCTCTCTCTCTCTTTAAGATTGCCTCTGTTGAACGAAATGCTGTGGTTATGGGTGGATTTATTTGAAAATAAACTTGATCTGCCTGCAAGTATAAGAAATATATGTCCCATACATGTCAAACCTCTATCTTTTACCATTTCTGCGATCTGTGCGTTCATACAGACGGACGGATAGACGGACAGACGGACATGGCTATATTGACTCAGAATTTGACAATTTTCTAAAACAACTCAAAACCCACTTCCGTTTTTTGTAATGACACGCCAGCACATATTTTGGATTACATCATGAACTCCTTATGGTCGATTTGCTGATTGTAGTGCTACTTAATTGTTATCCAAATATAAAAAAAATCTTTTTAAAAATCCAAGACTATTTTTATACTCTGTACCGAAGGTACATAGAGTATATTAAGTTTGTGCAAAAGTATGTAACAGGGAGAAGGGAGATTTCCGACCCTATAGAGTATATATATTCTTGATCAGCATCAACAGCCGAGTCGATATAGCCATGTCCGTCCGTCCGTCCGTCCGTATGAACGAAGAGATCTCAGAGATGGTAAGAGATAGAGGTTTGACATGTATGGGGCATATATTTCTTATACTTGCAGGCAGATCAAGTTTATTTTCAATTTTTGCCACGCCTCCTCCCGCCCCCGCAATTTGGAAAAAACGTCATATCTCCTACAGTTTTGAAGATAGATCGTTCGTACCTTCTAGAGATACCTTGTAAATAAAATTATTTATCGATTTGCTGAAGGAATGATAAAGATCGGATGAACGATACTCAAGTTATGAGCAAAAAACGGCCAATAAACACCCAGCACCACCCCACCCACCACCGCAGCATTCTATTGAACGTCAATCTTAGTGAGACAGAGAGAGAGAGAGTGAAACTTAGAGATGAGCGCGTATTACTCGTGAGCAAATACGAGCTGAGACGTTAAGGGTACAGAGTATGTTATAGTCGGGCTTGACCGACTTTCTTTCTTGTTTTTAAAAAATTTTTTGGTACAAACGTAACGTCATGTCAGTTTGCAAAAGCCCACATTTGCAATGTGATTGTAAATTTCAGTATCTGTTATTTCAAGTGGTCAAAACACACTAACATGTTGGTATTACTCATCACTTTGCTCTGGCGTCTTTCGGCGAAGCAACGCAACAAGATCCAAAATCGCATTGTCGAGGCTACTCACGAGCTTATACTGTCGGTGAAACCCAATAGATAGCGACGCGCCGGCCACTGCTCACAGTTTGATTTAATATTTGCCGATCACAGGATCACCTCTAATGTTTTCTGTGCACGTATGCATAAAATTGCTACAAATCTACTTCACTGTTTCGATTGGCTTATTGGAGAGATCAACTTTGTAAGAAGTTGTATTGTGCTTAGGGGATAAATATTAAAAAGTATAAAGACCTACAATTCTCCTCTTCATTCACCTCGACATTGCATCTTTATTTGAAACAATGAAGATTCCTGTAGTCGAGCGCCCCGACTCCAAAATACCCTGTACCCTTGATTTTGTATGTTTGTATTCTGGCCGAACTGGTGGCAGTAGCGGCAGCAAAACTGCTGGTGACGTTGCTGTAACTCCCGCTCCAGCAAGTAAAATTGCTCGGATCCTTTTGTACTTTTGAGAATATTCAGAAGTTAATATATATTAAGTCACATGTTTCAAAATTAACGAGAGCCTAAGTTAAAGTCGGGCTTGTTCTACTTCGATATACCCGTTACTCAGGCGAAAAAATGTTTAATAGTTTTCATTTATGTTAATTAACAGAGCAATAACATAAATGTTAACAAATTAATATTATGCTAGAAGACAGCGCAGGCTGACACCAAATATACTACAAAAGTTGTGTTCCTTAAGGACAAGCCAAAAAGTATGCAACGAAGGAAGCATCTCCGACCACATAAAGTATATATATTCTTGATCAGCATGACGAGCTGAGTTGATATAGCCATGTCCGTCTGTTTCTATGCCATCTCCTCTGTCAGTTTTAAAGCTATCTTAGCCAAACTTTGCACGAAGTCTTTTGGTACAAAGACGCTGCACATTTGTCGGAACCGGTCAGATCGGATGACTATAGCATAAATGTAGCTGCCATAGGAACCATCGGTGGAAAATGTGGTTTGGTTATAAAAACTTTTTTGTCTTCAACGCAATCGTCCCCAAACCTCGTATTTATAAGTTTTCTATGCTTTCACATAATTCCACCAAGTTTGATAGGACAACTATATCGTATAGCTGCCATAGAAATTGGGTGTAGAAAATGCATATAGGAGGCCTTGTCAAAAATGTTTACATTTGGCCGAACGTACATATTTGTGTCAGTGAAATCAGGCTACTAATAATTTATATAAATCATACAAGCTACAAGGGTATAAAAACTTCGATCGAAGTTAGCTTTTCTCTATTTGTTACACATAAAGTTAAGGATAGCTAGAGAAGCAAATAAAATGGTTTCTTATATCAAAAATCAAAGATTTTTGAAGGAGGTGTCGAATATTGAATCAAACGCTTGCAAAAGAGTAAAGATATCGGTAAAGAATTGAAGATAAGAAACATCAAATACATATAACGAATTAAACGCACTTTCACACAACCTCATTTCAATCTACAATATTTGGCTAGTTTTATAGTTCACCTTTCCAAATATGCCAGCAATGTTATGGAACACACACAGCCTCTAACGCCGCAGGTGTTTGTGGAAGAGATTTGATAGATGTACATAATAGAAGCCGACGGACAGGGCATTCTGCAAAACATTTTGTGTTTAGACAGACTGGCGCAGTCAAGCACAAAGATGATATGATGTTTTGCCAGGTGCAGCTGCGTGCTCGGAAAACATTATTCGAAGACCTGTGGCGTTGCTCTTCTTGTGTGTGTGTGTGTGTGTGTGTGAGTGTGAGTGTGAGCGAGTGTTTACCCTGGTATAACCATAGCTTTTAATTGCATTGATTAAGCCATAATTTATAACTTAATTATGGCGCGATTAAATTGCTGTGGGGCAGGCTTGTCAAGGGTCTTGAAATATGAGCCATAAAGTCGGAAACTTCAACTGGTCTACCAAGAGCATAAATCTTAGTTGTTGAGGCACATAACCAAATTTATTTAGTTTCACTAATGGAAGAAGATAGGCGCAAGAACTGAATCAAGAAAGTTTTAGGTTCACTGTACTCCAACTTCCGATGACAACATTCACACATCAGTGAACAAAGTTCTGCTCAAGTGCAGCGCCTGACAAATCAACTCTTTTACTTTCCAAACAGAAATTGTCTGTCCAGTTTATCCGAAGCGGCTTGGGACCAACCAACTCATCAGCATCACGAAATATATGTGTAGAAGAGCAACTTTTAGTTTCTGAAATCGAAATATTTTGCAAGTAACTGCATATCAGAGTTTTACCGGAAATTCTCAGCACAAAATGCAAAGCAACCAAATCGGCTATCAACAATTGATTATTTTTAGCATGTTTGTTAGCAAAAAAAAAAACACATAAAAGAATGTATAAGCAGAGGATACCCTGTAAGCAGCAACTCAGCTGAATTGATCAACATCAAACACAAACAAAGCTATAATGCACTCAGAGAAAACAGACTTGTAGTTTGAAAGAGATGGAATTTATGCAATCTTGTACCTAAAATTTCAAGTTAAGTATGTAACATTCTTACAACAAGAAACCACCGATATTAAGTAGTAAATAGTAAAAAATTTGTTGAATCAAGAAATTTTAGAAAACACGTTCTTAATTTCTTAGATTTAGTACGAAAATGTTTAAACCATAATTTTAGCTTGTAGATCTTTATTGCAAATTAAGAATTTGATCACTACAAAACAAGAACATTTTAAACTTACTTACATCGTGTACTCAATTTAGGAATGCTAATTCATTTTTCGAAATTGAATTCCAAACAAATATATCCCAAACCGGTTTGAAATCAAGTATTTTGGGATTTTAAAACGAGAATTTTGTACTTGGATCAATTATTTTCGCCCTATTATCACCGTTAGTACTCATTTTTTTGAGTGTATATATAAACCAAGCCGAACATGAGGTATCCTGTAGATTCAGAGTGGTTGGCTGAATTATTTGCGTCGATGTTGCGGTTTTCCCCCCACCTCCAGCCACTGACGAAGCAGTTCATTTTCTCTGCCGCTGCTGCCGCTTGTTGAGCTGAGCTGAGCTGAGCTGCATGTGCATTGCCTTGCCATAAAAAATAACCATCGATGCAGCTAGAACAACGAAAGTTAAAGGTGCATTGTAAACATTACGGTAGATGTCTTCCGGTATTGTTTCAGCATTGACCTCGCTTGGTCTTTTGTTAAAGAAATTGCAAATAAAATTATTGCAGTATTCGGTGGTGTCTTCTGGCTTGTAATTGGAACCGTTGGGTGAGATTCTACTCGAGCACTCGCTGGCGCCTGTTGCTGTCATCTTGGCGTTGCATGTGAATCACTGGGGTCTTAGGAAACTCCAACCCAGATTAGAAGACGCTGAGCAACACGCAAAAGCCACCTCAATGACTGGAATTGTTTGCTTATCCCATGCCAATTAAACCGCCACGATTCGACAGCATATCAACCGAGGCAACAATGAAGAATAACGAAGTAAACAGATCACAAAATATTGATACCAAATGCGCCCAGACGGAGTGTCAGACGAGAGGAGAAGAGTTTAACTCTGCCGAGAAATCCATTTTTTATGCATGCAAAACAAATAAAAATGGTAATTTTAGACTAAAAAAACTAAACCTGGCGAAGGGCCCAATGCAAATCGTTTGGGACACCACCAGCGACAGACAATGGACGTTGGGCAAGATGAACGAGTGCGGCCGAGCGGCGCTGGCTTCGTTACGAAGAAATAGAGAGACCTAGGCCTAGACCACTGATTGGCTATGCAGAGAAGCTGCAACAACAACAGATTTTCCGTATGGGCGTGTGGTCCAGCTCCGTTTCTCTCAAGGCAAATTGCATGCCATATACAATAAACATTTTAATTTATGAGCCCAAACAAAAGCTTAATTTATAAGTCATCCTACCAGCCAGGGGTCAAAGATGCTGCCGATGTCTGGTTGACCCCAAAAAAACGCACTCTGTGGAATTAACCCCAGCGAAGAAAGTTAATGGAGCTTACTTATCAAATTGTGACAGCGTTGATTGCATAATCGCACACGTTCCCACACACACACACACACACACAAGTGCTTAATGTAAGGATGTTCGATAACCCGTTAATCGGTGGGTGGTACAAATAGTAGATACAAATTGATTTTCCTTTCAAAGAAAGAACGGTTCGACTATCAGCAAATACACCACAAGTAGGCGTGAAACTCAGAATACAGATCTGCCTGACTGCACTTAAACTTTCGGCCACAATGAGTTTTATTGATTCACATTGAATATGAAATACTCAAAGCCGTTAAGTGTGAATTAATGTGCAAAGCAGACTATCCGTACAAGTTTGAAGTCAGATTAATTTTTTTTACCCCAGGAGCCAAATATTAAAAAACCAATTACGATTGATGTCTGATGCTGAAAAAGGAGCCGAACTATTAAGATTGAAAGAAAGTCGTATATCGGTATATCGGAATTTTTCAATAGATTGCGTTAGTGTCAATTTTATAACGAAGTGAACGACAATCCCAGCGTTGCACACTGGGACAAAATGAAAAACTGACTGATTCCGAAAATCTAGGTTGTAGTTCAAGTGCATTAAGTGGCTTAAACAGTTCCCAATTAACCCCTAAGGTCAGAAATGTACAGTTTTGAGTTTTCCATAAACGTTGTTTAGCAGTCAAGAAATCTAATATCGAAATTGTCGAGACAAGTTTTTGACGTTAATTTTTTTTCATACTATGTGACGGTTCCTTCTGGCTCCTGGTAACTTTACTCTGTACCAAAGATACAAAGAGTATATTAAGTTTGTGCAAAAGTATGTAACAGGAAAGAGGAATCATTTCCGACCCTATAAAGTATATATATTCTTAATCAGCATCAACAACCGAGTCGATATAATCATGTCCGCACGTCTCTCCGTCTGTCTGTCCATATGAACGAAGAGATCTCAGAGATTTTAGGAGATAGAGGTTTGACATGTATGGGACATAAACTTCTCATGCTTGCAGGCAGATCAAGTTTATTTTAAATTTTCGTCACGCCCCCTTAATTTGAAAAAAAGTCATATCTTCCGAAGTTTTGTAGATAGGTGGTTCGTACCTTTGAGAGATATTAATTTATTAAGATTATTTATCGGCCATATAACAATCTGGCAAGAAAATGGTCAAAGTTGAGGCGCCATCTATTGCTGGGTTTGGGAAATCAATCAGCTGACATTGTTAAAAGTGAAAAATAAATTGTTCATTAAAAATCATTAAAAACCTTTCTTTATAGAAATTATACCAGCTTAAGGGTATATTATCTTCGACCGAGCCGAAGCTTAGCTTTCCTATATATATATTTTTTTTAATTATTGCGCCCCTCTCCCTATTGATCGAAAAAATATTGCCAGAAATGAACCCGAACTTTAGACGTGTCTAAAGCCCAAGATAACAACGTTCTTAATTTTTGCCGATAAATTTTTGATTCGGTCCCAATGTGCGTTGTTCCGGAGATTTTGAACACGCATCCATGCCCATGTTCGCCCACTGGAGCCTGAGGACAATAATATCAAGCCAATGATTAAATAAAATCGCCGTTATTCCACAAAAGAGATTGCCGAGAAGATTAAAGTATCGCCTAAAATAGAATGAAGTATTTTGATATGTGGATACCGCATCATTTGATGGAAATTAACCTTACAATTTCAGTATCTGTCATTTAGTGCTTAAACGTAAAGAAAACGATCCGTTTCATAGAGGGGAAAATATATTGTTTACAATATCGTCTTTGGGCACATGTCGAAAATGATCGAAGCTGAATTGGGATCTACCGTACAGCCCCGACCATGCACCATCAGATTATCGTTCGCTATCTTCAAAATTCTTTGAAAGGTCAAAAATTCGATTCTGATGAATCTATCGAAAGCCATTTGATCCAGTTTTTTGCCACTAAGAAATATGCAGCTCTCTAAAAAAGTGGTCGAACAACACATAATGGAATCATGTCTATTCTGTAAATTACAAAAATCATTTTTGAACTTAAAGAAAACGAGAAAGGAAAGCTAACTTTGTCTGTGCCGAAGTGTTAATACACTTGAAAAAGATCGCTTCAACGGTTAGCGATTTCGGCCAATCTTCGCAGATCAGCTTAAAAACATATAATATTAATTAAGAGCATGTATATGGGGTTTAGTGACCTGTTTTTGATTTTAGTCAATGTTACATCTGGCTAGCTCAAGGTCTTTGGTTGATTATAAATCTTTATAACCAACACAAATCAACAGATATTAATTACAACATTTTGGAATACTCGGAATCAAGAGCGCTTATATTGAAAACCAAAAAGATTTTCCCACTAAAACCCATTTTCCGACCAATCATTTCTATGACAGCTACAAGAAGTAGTCATCCGATCCGAGCAGCGTGCAGTCAAAAGAGGACTTTGTGCAAAGTTTCAGCTCGATAGCTTCAAAACTGAGGGACAAGCTCGCGTAGAAACAGTTAGACGGACGGATAAGGCTCAATCGACTCTACTACTACTACTTTATGTGGTTGGAGATGATTCCGTCTATGCGTTGCAAATGCGTTCAAGTGTATAAAAATTTCATATGATTTGCTATCTTACATAAACCAATTTCGAGAAGGTTATGTTGTTGGGTGTACTTAAACTAAGTATGAATCATTCTTAAGGCCAAAAACTATGGTTAATAACTGTGAAATGGGAAAAATTCTTAAATCAAGAGAGCAAGGTTTAAACTGAACCCCCCATTTTGCGACTTTTCAAAGTCGGAAATTTTTAACATATTATTTTGACCATAAACTTTTACTAGGAACCGCTCATGTTTCAAGCTTGGGTGCATTTTCAGAAAAATGAAGTAGAAAAAGAAATTTAATAGAAATCGCATAAAAAAATTTCGTGGAAAAAGTTCACTTTAACCCCAAACATTTGACGGTAAAATTTTGCAAAATCCTGTAACTATTGTCCGAGTTTCAGGTTTCCAACTCTTAAAGTTTAGGCTGTGCGTTGATGATGAATATAAGATATAAGAATATAAGATGAATGTTTATATCCGTCAGCCCCTATATGTAGAAGTATACATATATAAATCAGACTCGAGCACACCTTTAATAGAGTAAGTAATAGTCTATTTCTATTATGATTACATATTTCGAAATATACCTTTTTTTTTAGCGTTTCCATAGGATATGTTATACATATTAGGTACGTATTTTGTAAAAAAAAAAAATTTATTTTCGTGCCCTTACCGAAATTTGAACCCAGGTCTTGTTGGTTTTCTGTCTCAGGCCTTAACCTCTACACCAGAGATGGGCATGCACACATATCGATACACTTTTCACACGCATACAAGCACAATTTGCGTGCGCCCCATTCGTGTTCTATAAATAGCTTTCAATGCTTATAGCGTACGTGTGATTTTGTGCAGTCGGCCGCGGCAAAAGTCCTATGCACACGAGGCAGAGCGCGCTGCTTGGCCGCTTGCTTTCTGGCCGTTTTTGCTTCAATGCTCGGCTCAAACGCGTCAATTGAGTTCGGTAGAGTTGCCCTGTGATGGTTTCACCCGGTTCCGAAAAACAGATTATGACCTTGCTACCGTGTATAATCGGCCCATATGATTTTTTAATGTTGAAGCATGTTCTCATAAGCTTCTAGCAGCATTCAACGGCCTTTAACTTCATTTTTGCTCTAATAAAATCAGAAAAGTAAACTCTTGTTGAACTCACAAAAACTATGTTGTTTACACTTAAGCGAAACGACACATACTGAACAAGAAAGCCTAATGATGAGGCTCCAAAATGAAGATGTTTGCAACATTGTCCGATTCAATTTAACCACCTCTTAAAAATCCTTTAAAACTTTTTTGTAGAGGTAATATGTAAATTTTTATGTGAAAATGAATTCATGGCTATTGCCAGAGCTTTTTGAAAAACTTCATAAAGTTTGCCTCACCGTGTAAATCCCGACAAACTAAATAAAGCTTTGTTCACACTGGTAAATAATTCGCCTAAATTTTCAAGAAAATTTTGCTAAATATGCCAAGTTAGCGAACTTTTCGGCTATATTTGTTCAAATTATTTGCTTTTGGAACTATAATTATAGTATGAGGTCCTGCCAAATCTGTAATCATGGATATTTTGCAAAATTTTCATTAAATTTGGGCAAATTATTTGTCTGTGTAATTAAATAAGAAAAGTGTAATTTTTTCCCAATGTCGCGCAGTGTATGAAAATGTATATCAAACTGAAGATGCAACTGGGACTTCACAGCATTTGCCGCCCACGTCAAGAGATCGTGATACTGGCGCCTAGATTAACTTCATGGTGTATATGTAAATAGTGCTGTAAGCGTTCACGCTGAAGGCTTACTAATTGAAAATGACAAAATGGTTTTTAATGCGAATTCATTCTGTCTAATAGGAGGCTTGGTCGGCCTGGTCAGTTTTAAAATTATAGGTAACCGCTTAGGTAATAAGCCTATTAGGCGTGGTAATGGCCACAACTACAATTATGTGAATTGGCAGTAGATGTGGAGTAGATGTGGAGTGAGTGACACCTCAAGTCATGGCACGAAACCATAATTAAATTAATAATTTTCACCTATTCTTTGGCTTTTGCATATGTTTCTCTCTAGAACAGCAGCAGCAGCAGCGGCAGCGACATCAGCGTGCGTGCAATCAGGGAACAGTAACAATTCAATAATAGCCAGAGCCCGGGGATCCCAAAAGCACACAAATTGCCAATGATGCAAAGTACCAGCAAAATAGTTGGCAGCATGTGGCCAATTCACTTATTACTGCTGCTATTTTACCAAGCGCCAGGAGCAGTGGCACAGCAGCGTTCCACAGCAACACCGGTAGCCAGTGCGAGTGACAATTTGGCCGAGCTGCGGGTGCAACAACCGCTGTCAGCGCCTCCAGGGGACAAGACAATGAATAGCAGCAGCAGCAGCAACGAGCAGCTGAAGAATGATCAATCAGTGTATGGAGCAAAAAACAAACTGACTGAGAACGGTGAGGACATAGCGTAACCCCTAACTGCACTAGAAGAACGACTAACGACAACATTGTCATTTCTACTGACAGGCTCCGTGGAACAGCAGCAGCCGCCTCTGGCTGATGCACATGCAAATGCCAACCCGGCAATGCAATTACCGAAGGAACAAAAGCAACAACTCGAGGGCGAGGACATTGACGTCGAACGCATATTTGCTGCAACAATGAGCAGCCCCAAGTACAATCATAATTCGTTAGAGGAGTGCGATCCCGATATGCTGGGCTTTGAAATTGTAACAGGGTAAGATATTTCGATTTCACAAAAAATTAACATGCTAACTAGAACTGTATAAATCAGCTTTGATCTAGATTGATTGAAAAAACAGAATGCGCAAGTACGGTAACTAAGTCCTTACAGCTTTCGTCATGCGTTTTTACTATCTAATTATCCTCTTTGGTCAATTTATTGATTCGTTAGTCACGGTAAATGCTTTAAAACATCCACAAGCAAACTGACTACAACTGATCTACCAAAGGGTTTGTAAAAAAAAATCATTGTATACGTTACAAAGCATTTACCGTACTAGCATCTGTAAGACACTTGCCCCGAGCTTCCAAGCTCGAAAGTAGCAACTTTCGATTTCTATGCGAACCCTGTTTTGGTTTTCTTTCTGTTGTTACGTTAGTTGCTAATACAATTGCGTTTTTATCCATAGTTTAGTCTTTCATTAGTTCATCTTATTGTCTTATCTATTACCTAGATCTTTAGATCCTACATATTGTAGAGGTTAATGGGGAAAAACATCAGTGTATGCGCTCCTCAATGTTAATCGATGTCTAAAACGAGAAGACTATGCTAACTTCGCCTGTGCCGAAGTTTGTATACCCTTGCAAATGCTGGTTTTGAAATTCAAAATCAAACATTTTTGTAACTTCGTCATCCAATTCAACCAACTTTGTGAATCTTTTTGAAAGCATATAAAATTAATTGAAAAGATTCTCTCCCAATGATCCATTTTCCGACCGATCGGTCCTATGGCAGCCATAAGATATAGTCATCCGATTTGGACCAGATTTTGTAAATCTATTTGAAAGCTATAAGACCAAGTTAAGGAACGCTAACATTAAAAACAAAAAAGTTTTTCTTCCTATGATCCATTTTCCAACCAAGCTGGACTCAACTCGTCGAACTGATCACGAATATATATACAGACCTGTTCCCGTTTTCGATAAAATTATGCGGAATCGGAATTGTAAAATGTTCTCGCTTGCAAAAATCGACTGTTATTTTTGGCTTTTAACTTTAAACCCCCATTTATCTTCATTCGACCCTTTTGATGACAAACAGATTCGTTTAAAATAATTTTATCACAACTAGTACCAATTCCGATCAATCAATGCTTTGCAAACTTCTTTGCAAAATTATAATACCATTTTTCAAGGGTATAAAGAAACACTACAGTGAAAATATATAGCTAAGGTTAAGGTAGCTGGAATGCAGATATACGATTTTACCAAGTATTGGATAAGTCTTTCTCTGTATTACATTCCACCAAGAATAAAAAAAATTCCAAAGCATATATGCTTGAGTCTGTGTTCCTCATTTCATTATATTGTCTTAAGATGAAGATTGCATACACTTGGTTGGTTCTTTCTTTGGTGTTTATATTACTCTCCTGACGGTGTTGACGTTATCGAAGAAGGAGCAGGTTGATCTGCGGTTTTATATAAATCGACGATATCGTTTTCAAAAGAAATTTCAACTTCTGTTACGATAAACGGTATCTACGAAAGTCACTTTTTAACGTTTTCCTTATTATTATTCAGTTTATGCAAAAGACCAAACACTATCGAAACTACAGCACAACCTAATGCTGCTGACAGTAGCAGTTTTAAATCGAGATAGTATTTTTTATATCAAAGGCAAAGGCACTATGAGAGTGGGGATTGAGATTTTCCCGATAGCATCCTTTCTTAATAAAATGCGCTGTTTTAATTTAAAACCAGTTAGGGTTTTGTGAGTTTGACACATCATGGGAGTACTTATCAAGTCAAGTGGAGTGTGGAGATAAAATAAATGAATACTATCGGGGAAAAAAACGCTAGTCGAATCAGTGAAGCCACCATAGTAACGGGGTGTCAGGGTTTAAATTTTCCTTCAGCTGGCTCTTCAGATGTAGCCCAAGTTCATCATCTCTATACGCTGGGTCTGAGTCTTTTTAGCAGGTGAAGTATACAGGCGCGGAAGACCTGGTCACCGTGAGGGTGCGGCAAATCACAGTAAAGAATGTAACCAAATGTTATGTCTCAGCATGCAAATACCCCTGTGATTTTTTTATTTGAGTTATATTTAAAATTATTGCTTAAAAATGCACGCTGAACCCACAAAATTTTAGGCCAAATTTTGACTTGTATGTCCCATATACTTCTTATACTTGCTGGCAGATTAAGTTTATTTTCAATTTTTGCCATGCGCCCTCCCGCCCATGCAATTCGGAAAAAACGTCATATCTACCAGACAGATGTAGATAGATTGTTGGAACCTTCTACACATATTTAGTTATCATTATTATTAATCGGTTTGCCGAAGAAATGATAAGGATCGGGTGAGCGATTGTCGAGTTATAAGGAAAATAAACAATTATGATCGGTAGCACTGGCCGCAACGGCGATGGGCAGCACTTCACACACTTTATGTGGCTTCTAACTTTAATTTATCAGATATAAACAAACTTTTGGGGGTAAAGGTTATGTTATAGTCGGGCTTGACCGACTTTCTTTCTTGTTTTACATAGCATAAGAGTTTTTAGCTGGAGCTTTACAGAGAACTGTAAGATAAGTTGAGAAATTATAGTTAATATTGAACCATTCAACGATGAGCTATTGAACTAAATCAGTGGTGTCCAAACTCACACAATCAAACATTGCGCTTGTGTGCTTAGCAGCGAAACACGAAGTAGGCGTCACAACGAACAAATGCCTCGTGAAGTAAAACAAAAAGCCGAAAATGCGCATCGTAAGAGAGCAAGCCGCCGATCGTGCTATTTATAGAACACACGTTATCTCTCTCTCTATACGTGTGTCGGCTGCGACGCCGGCAGAATTTTAAGTTCCTATCCTATGGGATAGGCTTTTGGCATTTTGGACACCACTGAACAAAATAAAAGACTAAACTGTTGCATGATTTTAGTTAGTCTATAAAATGAACTCCCAAAATATGAAATAAATTCTAATCGAACTACTATACAATAATCAAATTTCAACACATTTTCAGCTTTGTGTTCTCAGCTCCTGGACGTTTACTAGACTCATTGCCCGGTACACTGATGCTGACAGATTGCTTAGAGGCATGCCAGAATAATGAAACCTGTCAAGCGGTTAATTATGAGACTGGATTATGTGTATTGTTCTCATCGAATGCGGATCGCTTGCCAGGTAATACGCAGCAACTATTTATAGTACTGACAGATTTACATTGTTGTTTTTTTTGTTATTTAGGTGCCCTCACCAAATCCCAATTTCCTGTTTTCACGATTTATGCACAAAAATCATGTCTTGGCGTGCGTCCTTGTGCTCGAGCTTGGTGCGTGGATCGGGTGCAAAACTACAAACTGAATGGACATGCCAAACGTACGCTGCCAGTGACATCACGACGCGATTGTCTAGAATTGTGCCTGGGTGAAACCGAATTTGCCTGCAGGTGAGTCAGTGAAAGGCAGAAATTACATGTATTAGCACGTGCTCAGAAAACACATCTACCCCACTTCACATGATCCATGCAGAAGGCTGGTCTTTTACAAAGCGTAAGATGTGTGTAAAGTAGGTCAACATAAATTTGACTCCCAAGATCACGTACCCTCAATTAAGGTTAGGTTTCATTATTAAACCGGGTAAATTGCTACTAACCACTATCTGAGTCTCGATAAAAAACGAAAGAAACAACCAAAGCTTATTCAATTATCCCATCTCGACAGTTGTACAGATTCATGGCTTGCAACGCATTGATGGGAAGCGCGTTCACCTTTTTTGCTGCAAGTTGAGTTGAATAATTTATCGCAATTTCCAACTTTATATATCATAATTGGACTTGGAATAACAGATAATCGATAACCTTATCTTATTTTCGAAGCTATCTAAATATGCGTCATTAACCTCACGAATATATCACGGAAAATTGCTACAAACTACAATTTACGCATTGAAGCCAATTTTTGGGGAAAAAAAACAGCTACAAAATAATTTTTCCGCAGTTTATACGGAAACTTTTTCACTGGTGTGAGTTTCTAATTTTCGCACAAGAGAAATGGAACTACAGTTTAACGACTAATGCGAAAGACAAACTTTGAGAAGCTTTTAAAAAACTAGTTTCTTCACAGATGACTTCAATAGGTGGCAAAGGTAACCTGTTGTGAAAAAGTTTTTAAAGAAAAACTTTTTTATAAGATGTTCCGAGGCGGGATCGAACACGCTGCACAACAACAAGCCTCTAAGTTATCGTGAATATAATTATATTTTAAGTACTTCTTAAAGAAACGCCTCACTTTGAAAACATTTATTCAAGTTCGATGTTGGTTAGCATTTAATAATAAACAAGCACAAAAAAAAGAAGAGCGAGTTGTCTGTATAGCTATTTCAAGGCAATATTAATGCTCTCATTTGCACACTTTGATATCATCTAGATATCATCACCCGTGACGTGAATTTGAATGTGTCACCGTGTGTCACGACGTGGCATGACGTGATCGTGAGCAAAGACTGAGTTTCGTTCGTGAGCATCTGTGATCTAAAGTCAAACATTGTGAATATAACTCATGCAGTACTCACGAAATTTTTCAAAAATAATGAATGAAAAATAAATTTAACTTATTATTTTTTAAGTGCTAATGTTGGAATAATAAGCACCATATTTAATTTATAGATAACTGCGTTGTATTTTGCTAAATCAATTTTTAGTAGATGAATTTTTACCGCGCGTGATTATTCGTGACGCCTTCTTAAATAGTGCGTGAATCGTGAGACGCAAAACGCTCAAAAAATTACGTGCGTGAATCGTGCGTAAAGAGATTTTTATTTCGTGAATCGTTCGTGACGTGAATGAAAATTAGCTCAAGCGCGCTGCTCTAATATCATCTTAATTCACTATTTTTCGCATATCTTTAAGATTTTACTGCAAATTGGATCGTCGAAAATTTATTTTAACTTCTCGAACCCGAACCTGAATCGGAGCACCGAAAACCAAAAAGCATTCACTTCTAAAAATATTTTTATTTACAAATTTATGAAAATTTTCTATATTTCTAATGTAAAAGTATTTCGACAAGCGTTTTGGGACTTAAAATGCTGGTACTTGCTCTCGCAGAGCTTTAAAAACGAAATAAAGCTGAAACCTATAAGTTTCGCGGGTTCAAACCCCGGAGGAAGATTCCAACCCTGATAAAAGCACCTTCAAAGAATCGGTAGACAGATAAATAATAATTTATAATATTAATTATCTTAAATGATTCCACCAAGGTATAGGAGTTACCTTTAAGACAAAGTGGTACAGTTAGGATAAGTTTCGATAGCTGAGAGTGACAAGTATCTCTTTTAAGCCGAATGGACCTGTTCCGCTGCCATATGTATTGGAAGACCACGTACTGTGTACCAGGGTTCGGAACCGGAGTCCCACTCGCATCTCTTGGCTCTGAGCTGGGAGCCGAAATTAGGAAATAGCTCGCAGCAAATAACTCATAGCACTGAAGCTAGCTGACGGCTCTCGCTCGAGATCAACAATTCTCGGCTCTGACTCACAGCCGGAAACCAGCAGTCGTCACGCAACTCTTAGCTCTGAACTGCGAGCTACACCTCGAGAGCAGCGAACTAGAAGCCGGCTCATGGGCGACAGCTCTCGGCGCTCAGTTTTATGCTGCGGCACCAAGCTCCGTCTTTTCGGATGTTTACGAGAGGTTCAGTAGTAGAGGTTGACCAATACTAAACCTTTTTCTACTCATAGCGAGATAAGTTCAAAGAAGGTGTAGTGCCGTTTCCTCCTGTTCTCCGCACCTGCAAGCTTGAGTTTATTTCCATCGGTACACACGAAATTGGAGTTTGAGAGCAGTCGAACAAAAACAGCATAAAAAACAACTCTTATCAACGAGTCACGGCTGCACTTGTGGCGCCGTCTGCTTGTGCGAACTGGTGGAACCCGGATGCATTTTTATACACTTGAAAGGAGTTTGTAACGTATAGAAGGAATCATATCCGACCACATAAAGTATATATATTTTTGATCGGCATGACGAACTGAGTCTATTGAGCTTTGTCCGTCCGTCTGTCTGTTTCTACGCGAACTAGTCCCTCAGTTTTGAAGCTATCGAGCTGAAATTTTGCACAGAGTATTCTTTTGGCTGCACGCTGCAATGTCGGAACTACCCGGATCGGATGACTACTTCTTGTAGCCATTCGTTCGGAAAATGGGTTATTGTGAGAAAAACTTTTTTGTTTTCAATGTTAACGTTCTTAAACTCGGTCACTATAAAAATTATTTGTTTTCAAACTGATCTGCGAAGTTTGGTCGAAATCGCTAACTATTGAAGAGAGCTTTTTCAAGTATATTAAAACTTCGGCATAAACGAAGTTAGCTTTCCTTTCTCGTTTTTGTTTTAAGCGAGGTAATTGCACTTGCTGCGCCGTTTGCTTGTGCGAGTTGGCGCCGGTAACCTTGTGCCACTGAGAGGCGACAGTGTGAAGCCAGTTGCCAAAAGATAACGCTCAGTGCAATGGGAGCAATAAGAGCAAAGGCGTTCCCTACGCTGCACTACAGTGATCAGGAAGCTGAAACGATAAGTTTAAGTCTAGCTTAGGTTGATAAATCACAACTCCGCGGGGCGAACGCATTGTCATTGCCTTGAATTATCAGCAAAAAGCTAAATACACAACTATTTTTGATTAATTTATATTTTAAACAAAATTGCGCCTACTTTTTAAATTCTATCTACAGATTATTGATGATGAAACCTGAGTGTAATCAGTAGACATCGGTTTTAATGCACTTTTTTTAATAAAGGTTGATTGAGGTGAGAATTGGGAGGTCAAAATTTGCCAATTTTTCATATGACCAAAGATTATATGAAGACTTAATAGACGGCAATAGTATGCAGATCGAACTGTTAAAAAAATCGCGAAATTTTCAAAATAATTATTTGAGTTTTGATTTTTCGCGAAATTTGCTAAATTTTATGAGTTTTGGGAATCATTATGATGTGATAAATGGCAATTTTGGACTCGTAAATGGTTAAATCCAACGGTCCAAAAATTTGCAAAATTTATAATGTAGACAGGTAAATTGACGGGTGAAAATCAAGCGGACCAAAAATCCAAATATATATACAAAATTTGATGATTAGTTCAGATTATCATGAAGATTTAATAGTTGGCAATTAAATTCGGGAAAATAGGAGGTGTCGGTCAATCGGTTTAAAGAAATTTTAACATATGCGAAATTCTTATATGAGTTTAGATTGACACGAAGACGGGTATATCGACAGGTAAATAGGAGGTGAAGATCATACAAACCAAAAACTCGTGAAATTAGAAAAAAAAATTTAACGAGTTTAGATTATCATGAAGATTTGATAGATGGCAATTGTATATTAAGCTTCACTTCTTCGTATTGTATTTAAAATTCTAAAGGGGGCGCAGCAACGCACTCCGGGTGCCTGGTATGTAAATATGTATTGCAAAACAGTTTGATGGCAAATCTCTTAGCCATTTTTGAATTAAAATGTGTTTTTATCACTCATTTTCGGCATTTAAATTGATTACAAGTTGAACTGGTGACGTTGAAGTTCAAACAGATTTGCAACAAAATCAAAAAATTGAAGCCAAAATAAAGTAGTAAATCGTATGTACGGAATGTTATCATATTCCTGCCATTTTAAGAAGTTAAGTATCATTTCTTTCGTGTAAATAAGCTATAAGATCAATGTTTAAGGACTTCAGAATTCTGATTCTCAGAGCTAGACTAACAAGAGCTAAAATAGTCCATTAAACTTGCCCTTTAAATTGCGCTGGGCAGCACAATCCTTTGGCTAACATCTGCATACAAATGATATGCAAATTTGTTGTAATTAACTCATGTTTTTACGCCTTGAGTAGTGTGAGGATTTATCAGCGACTAATTTGAAAGTTGACAAACTCGTTTAGAAAATTTCTATTGCATTCAAGTTTGACACTTCAAGCGCAACCAATTGCGGCATGACCCTAATCACCACATATGAATTCAAACATGTCTACTCCTCTTCCATTTCAGATCGGCCAATTTTCATCGCGGCTCGAACACATGCGAACTCTCCGAACTGGACCGCATTACGTTAGCGGGCACAAATGCATTCCAACCGAATGAAGGCTTCGAATATTTGGAGAATAATTGTGCCGAGGAGCCAAACAAATTGTGTGAATTTAAACGTTTGTCGGGCAGAATTTTGAAGACTGTGGATTCGGTGTATCAAGATGTTGGCAGCATTGATGAGTGCCGTGATTTGTGTCTTAACTCGCCATACAGGTAAGATGGGATGGGTGCAGTTGGCCGGCGGGGGGGTGGGGGAGTGAAATGTGAGGAGCCAATGACCGCGTTAAAAACGGGAAACGAAACAGGTTGTTCAACAACAACGTCAAAAGAGTGCCAAAGGATGCGATTGTTGTCGTTCTATATAAATTTCACATTTCAGATGCCATTCCTATGACTATGGCGATACCGGGGATATGGTCTGCCGTCTCTCGCATCATAGTCGGGCCACCTTGACGGACGTGCAGGATCCCTATTTGGAGGTGCCCGAGGCTTCGACCTATGAGCTGGCTTCTTGTTACAATGTAACCATTGAGTGTGGCGCCGGCGATATGGTGGCCCGCATTAGAACCTCCAAGCTGTTCGATGGCAAGGTGTACGCCAAGGGATCACCCAAATCCTGTTCCGTAGATGTGCGCCGTTCTCTGGACTTTGAGCTGCGCATGAATTACCACGATCTGGAGTGCAATGTACGCCAGAGTGGCTCTGGACGATACATGAACGATGTGGTCATTCAACATCATGACACCATAGTCACCTCATCAGATCTTGGTCTGGCTGTTACCTGTCAGTATGATCTAACTAACAAATCCGTGACAAATGATGTCGATCTTGGCGTCAAAGGTGACATCGAGCCGGCACTGTCTGAGGAAGTAATTGTGGATTCGCCCACAGTTTTAATGAGGATTACGGCACGCGATGGCAGCGATATGATGCGCTCCGCCGAGGTAGGCGATCCCTTGGCCCTCAAATTTGAAATAGCAGACGAGCAGAGTCCATACGAAATTTTCGTACGAGAACTGGTGGCCATGGATGGGGCAGATAATGCAGAGATTACGCTTATAGACTCGCGTGGATGTCCCACAGATCACTTCATCATGGGTCCCATCTACAAGAGCTCACTATCGGGTAAAATTTTATTATCCCAATTCGATGCCTTCAAGTTTCCCTCAAGTGAGGTGGTGCAATTCCGTGCCTTGGTCACCCCCTGCATGCCCAGCTGTGAGCCCGTGCAATGCGACCAGGAGGATGGAAGCGGAGAATTTAAATCTCTGATATCATATGGCAGACGGCGCAGACGATCGACCAACAGGCAACCAAGCCAGGAGGATCTGCTGTTAGTGGAATCAATACAAATCACCGATAAATTTGGTTTCGATAAACAGCCCTTGCAGCCACGCAATGCCTCAATGAAGACCGCCTATAACCAAAAGGATAACGTGTTCATAGCTAACGAAACGGCGCAAGGACAGTGTACCATAGGTGGGAGACTCTAACAGAACCGATTTGAGCTTTAAGTTTCAACTTTTCTCTTCCGTTTCTTAGGTCTGGTTGTGGTTGCCACAGTCTTTTTGTTTGCCCAATTTGCTGTCATCGCCATTTGGACATTCTTGTACCAGCGACGCAGCAAACATCAGCTCTATGCCAATCACTCGTTGACCACCACCGCCGCTTCCTTTGCAGGCAGTAGCAACGGCAGCAGCGGCACAACTGCCGTGCCCATCATGCGATCGGATACAATATGCAAGCTTTATGAAAGCAGTTTCGATGGTCGTCACGGCAGACAGTTCTAGTAAGCGATTAGATAAGAGATGAAAGCCAAGCCATTCTAATGCGCAGGAGTTGCGATAGAATTATAAATACATAGTTAAGAGTCGTGTTGCGGCAAACGTTGAGAGTGATAATTTTAAATCCAATTTTAAAAGGGACAGTCTGTAATTGCATAGGGCTTTTAGTCTACAACAATATCTCTGTTTTGGAAAAAAGGACGACTGAAGCTAAAATAAAATTTCATAATTTGTATATCCTTGTACCCCAACAAACACTAAAGAGTTAAATATCTCCCTCCGAAAACACTTTTACGATTCCTCAGATTGGCCCGTCTGTCCGATTAAGAGAACGACGATTATATAAAACGACTGTCGCTACTTGATTCTGAATATCAAATCCGTTTTCTGATAGTTAAGGCCCAAGCTAACCTCTAACTACTCACAGCTGCAACAGCCTGGGGCTTCGAACTGGTCATAAAGATTTAGGTTCGATGTCAAGAAACCTTGAACCCAAGGTTTTGGTCCGAGACTTCAATATCATAAGATATCAAAAGATATTATGAAACTATTTTTAAATTTTGGCATTTTGTTGTAAGCATGCAAATGACCGTCCCACAGTTTATCGTCAAATCTGAATGATGAAGTATGAGCAGGTTTTTTATGGCTACTTAATTCAAAGTTGGCACTAATTGCTGGTGAAGGTGACCGTTTGGGTAAAGTATTTTATAAGATGTAGTCACACAGCACCACAACAGTATGCATCATCATACGGCAACGAGTATGTACAAAGTAAATTTTGTAAAGGAGACTCTAGAGTCCATTTTGGGTTACCCAAAAAGCGATATTGTAGTTATCAATCAGTGCTGCCAATTTCACTTTCGAAAACCTTTTACGGTTTAGAGACAAAAGAGAAAATTGGAATTTGGACTATGGGTTAATTCAGCATATAAATTCGCCAAGCTATTACTGATTTACCATTTGCGATTACTGATGGGTCTCTGCTGATTACGATTAATTGCATGCTGTAGTACTTTATATTAAAGGAAAAAACTCACACTAATAAATTTCAATATTTACGGATAATAAAAAAACATTTCATATGAATGTAGGCACAAAGGTAGGCTAAAGCGGCCTTCGGTAACCAGTCATACTTTTTGTTCGATTCTTTTTACACAATCATTCATGATTGTCAAATATTCCAACCGCAATGGGCAATCACTGCACTATCACAAATCGCAAATCGAAATTATCTGCTGAGTGGTCCCATTTTCTACCAGGTTAAGCTCTTAGAACTACAACAGTCAGATCTGCGTTTCATCGAATTGTGATTCCAAATTTTATAATTTGGGAAAAACTTTTCAGTTAAAAAGCTTTCTTTTATCGACAGGGAAAAGTTTAAGCAAGTTCTGAAAGACATTGTAGGCAAGTGGATTATTTAAAAGTCGATAGCAAAGTCTGCTGATGATAGGAAAGAAGAAAAAATAAACTTTAAGCAAAAAGCAAATATTCAGGCCTGTTCTCAATTCCATGGAAACTTATCTAAAGTAAAATTGATTTTTGTTCAAGCAACTTTAAACCGATAAAGTTTATCGCGGAACGACGGGTAATTGCAAAATTACGCACTCGTACAGTTGATAGATGTAGTTAAAGGAAATTTTCCTTAATTCTTCGATAAAATTACAAATTGTTTGTGAAATTTGATTTGCATTGAAGTCTTCAGTTAATTTGCGATTGTGTGTGGAGAATATGGCATTGAAAGCGAAATCGAAGAGTCAGAAGCAACCTTATTTTCAGTACGCTCTGAAAACAAAAACGCTCTCGGGCTTTCCTCAACCGAATGTGTTCTGTTATCGCGCTTACTGTTAAGTGGCTGATGTCGAATACACAGCACTGATCGGTCTGACAGCAATCCTACAACAGGCTCAAGTCACTCAATTGACCAATCTGTCAAAATGTTAGTTTAGAAGACTTGCAACAGAGTTTAATATAAGCAGAGAGAGAGTCAATGCGAGAGAGAACGAGAGAGCGCATATAGTTCGTCGCATACATTCAAATCGTTAGCCGAGCCTTACACACCGATGCGTACATACGAAGAAGACCTTTTGAAAGTGTGAATTTTGGCAATCAGGCAAAAACATACCTAAAAGGAAAAACAAAACAAAAATGTGTTTCTCTCCTTTCACAACCAAAGAGAAGCAGAGAACGTAGTTAAAGGTTGTTTTGATACCCCAATGTTCCGGGCGAAAAATTATTTTTTCTGATAGAGGCTAAAGGGGGACCGATTTTTGCGACCTCTGGTCAAAAGTAATAGCCAATTCACACTAGCCCCCATCTACCGTTTACAGTCTACCGTCAAAGATGGTACCTAAGAACTTGCTGTGGCAAGTTTTCTTGAAATATTCCACCGTCTGCTATATCATGCTGTTTCACTTAGTCGGAATGTGATATATTTGCGTCCACTCCAAAAAAAAAGGCATTCACAACGACACAATATGCGGTCAACGTAAATTGAAGGTCAAAATAAGCAATGGAACACTATATTTTTTGAATATTTTTCCAAAACCGTCCAAACCATTTATAAATGCAATGCATATGGATCCAAATTCTTCCATGTACTGGTCGGTCCATTTTGTTGGAGTTCGTATCGTCCATTTCTCCATCGTACATTTGTTCGTCGTTTATTAATAACTCAGATGTGCATTGGTTTATGGTCTATTGCTGCTTTTGAACTGGTGTGTTTACTATATTTACAAGAAAACGACCATGCCGGTGTAAGGTAGACGGTAGATGTTTGCAATCTGAACAACAATTTCAATTTTTCACCGTCTTCTCAATGTTTCGCCAAAATGGACTGTAGTGTGAATAGGCCCATGATACAATAACTACAAGTTAGCGCACTGCGCAGCTGCGATATTCTTAGTCGGCCTTGGTTCGATGACTCAAAGTTGTAATCTGGTGTATCGAACCGACATGGTCGCATTCGATTTCCTGATGTAGTGCAAAAATTCTATTGAAAGCTGTCAAAAAATGTAAACAATGACTGTGTGGCCCTGGAATTTTTCTGTGTTTCAACCCTGAGGTTCGATAAATTGTTGCACTACCTTGTATAAGGTAATAGCCTATATAATAAGCTATTAAGCCTCTCGCAATTAGAACTGTTGCAATTTCGAATGGTTTGGTTGGAAAGTCAGCAATTTCATTCGGACTTCAGGAATAACACCAAGTCGGAAATGCGATCGGTTTACTCCTCAAAAAGAAGCGGAACTGAGAACATGCCTGATTGAGTCCTGTTTTAGCTCGCTTTACTGCAGAAGATTTTAAAAAAAGTTTTCGTTATCGTTATCGTTTTCTGTCCAGCGTAAGTCTGCTTTAGCATTGTTAACAGAGTACGAACTATAATTACGAATAGAAACAGAGAATTTATTATTGCCTCCTTGTTAAATTATTTACAGTGCAGTAAGTGTTGGAATTTTAGCAAGAACCACGCAAACCATTAACAAGTACGGAGGTCTAACAGATGGCTTGTGGCCTTTCCAGTCGCAGCTACGTTGGGGGGGTCTTCCCTTTTGATTATAAATTTTGTTTTTAGCATGTGACTGATAATTATGAAAATGATTAATTAAATGGGATTTCCATTCTGCGATGGGCTGAAAAATCTAATAATCGAGTGGCTTACATTTAAAATGATTCACTTTTCTTCCACCTCTAGTGGTCTTAGAAAATTGTATAAATGCCAAATGTACATTGGGCTCAAAATTCACATAAAACTTTTCGAAACACCGTTTATGGTAAGAACCGATTGTCGTAGAGGTCATACAGGAAAACTAACATTTTATGGATTCATAAAAAGTACAACGAAATCTTGTAATTTCTATTTTCAAACAAGAAAAGGTTTTTGACCTGCACAGTTTGTTCCCCCGAAACAACATAAAAAAAAAAGGATTTGAATTATAAGTAATTATTATTATAAATGCCATTTTAAGCATCTATCCATTTTTATGCCATTTTTATTTATTGTTCATGTCGATTTTAGGGCCATTCAAAAGATGTAGGCCGACAGACCATAATCCCTCATTCGACATGTTAATTGATCGCGCCAAATGTGGTTTCCATGCAGGAGATTATTTCGATTTAATAGAAATTTATTGATTTTTTTCCGTTTTATGAGTGTGAGGTGCAATGGCCCAGCACGATTTTGCTAGATTCATTTAAAGTTTATGACACTCAAAACAAACTCAAAATACAGCGAGAAGAATCAGAGCTAGACTGAGTGACAGCGAACAGCTGAGGAATGAGCAAATAAAAAATATCAATGCCAAAATCTGTTACTCTGTTTCATGCGAAATAACGCTACATGGGAATGGTAAAAAAGTCTTTTGTTCCGACATTTGCAGAGATCCAGTCTGGACTGAAAACAGTTCTAACTATAATACTCTATATATGGTCATTCCAAAAACTCGAGATATTCAAAATAAATTCGGTCTTTGACTTTGGAACAATTGCCGAAACTGCCGAATTCTTCAGAAAGTGAGTGCTGGCACACACTTATCTGGCGCACACGTACATGTGCCTTGTATTTCACTTGCATTGCCACAAAAATTTGGTTTATTGTGGAATTTTGTTGCACTGCGTTACGCATCTTTGGGTTTCCTAAGGCTTTAGATGGGCTGGTACTGAAATCATGTCCGATTTTACAAGCTTTTTTAGTCTGAAATAAATCATGACGAGGATTTCAGTTGGGTATTTAGGCGTAGTACTAAAATCAGTCATGAATTGCAGCAATTCTTAATGGTTAGGACTGAATTTAGCTTTAATAAATTCAGTACTCACTTGAAGAACTTAAAGGTATCGCCTGCTCTAACTTAAAGTGTGTTGATTCTAATCAAGGTTTGAATGAAGAACTTCGAACCATGGGAGCAAATTCACTATGAAATTCTAGACCCATTTAAACCTTGCAACAACAATCAGCTACTGCATTGGAAATTCGGCATGCTTGTATTTGGTAGTTCTTTGCATTCAATGTCGCTGAAAAAGTGGAACTGTATTAATTCTCATGTTTCATGGTTGAAAAAAAAATGTTGAAATGATTCTTTGGGACTTTAGAATACTTTCGAACCGGGTATAGGGGTATCTGATGGTCGTTAACCTGCGACCATATAAATTATTTTCTGCAATATTAATTTTACAATTATTTTAAATTCATAAATTACACAACCGCATTACATAAATATTAACATATAAAAATATATACATATAGCATATTCACTTGTCCTTTTTTCTGATTTCTTCCAACTTAGGATTATATAATAGTTACACCCTTATGTCATACACAACATTTGTTTATGTTTAAAATGCAAATAAAATATTAAAATAGATGAAGCTTTCTGTCTACAACACTTACCCTTAATCGATTGTCCATCACTGTCCAGACTCTGGCCCCATAATCATTCGATGTTCCCAATATATAGGCACCGGTTGAGTCGAAATCCACCGAATTGATGCCAGCACTACTGCCGCTTAGCACCGCACGCGGTTCTGTGGAGCCTGTGAAATGCAAGTGAGAATTCGCTCTAAACTTTAAATCAATTTGGTACGCACCTTTGCCCACGTCCCATAGCTTGACTTTACGATCTGCACCGCCGGTGGCCACCATTCGCTCTACCGGACTCCAGCGTACTGCATGCGACTCGTTCTCGTGGGCCTCGAACTTCATCAGTATTTTGGTAGGATTCGGTTGACCTAAATAACCAGTCGCCTTTAGGGTATCAATGGAAAGACGCGTTGTCTCGTGACACGCTTCTCCAGCTGTGAAACGGGAACTGATGTACTCATCCTCGTCGAGACCTAAGGCTTCCATGGCGCCGTTTATGGATGCCGAATCAAAATCTTCGTCACTTGTTATACCACCAACAAACTGGGCTGGACTGGTGGAGTTACGCGACAGCGGTGTTCCAACACCGGACGTAGGCGATGCTGGATTATTGGACGAGGAACTGCTCGGCTCACGTACGGCGTCTTCCAAATCACGTTTCAGTTTGGCCGAACGTTTTCTGAAAAGTGACGGCAGTCTTTTTCTAGATATGTTTAAAAATGGTTACACATTTAAGTTGGACCAAAATTAAAGGGCAAAACAAAAATGAAATGGCTCGAGTACAGGGTATGTATCCAAGTAACCGAATGGGTTATGTGAGCATCAAGTGAGTGTCAAGTCATGTATGAAAAGTCTTCTGAAAACTGGCACCAATTCGGTATGCAGATTTGTTAGTTCAATTTTAAAAGCCGTTTCCTCAAGGTCATCGTAGCGATACTTCAAAATGCTGGAGATAAAAAATGTAGCTTTGATGGAACGAGTTGCAAAAATAAATTTCATTTTTAAGTATAGAAATTATTATTCCGAGGGCAAATCTTAGCACAGTTTAAAGCCGAACCCGAAAAGCTTACTTACTTCAACTATAACAACAATAGCTGTTGAAGGTAACGTTGGAATCAATTTTTTTTGTGAAACTGTTTCGACGAAAGCAGACCTCTACCTCTGCACCACAACCGGCCTCACGTTTTGTATAAACATTTCTTTAAATTAGGAAAAACTGTACACATATCTCGGAATGCATCAAAATTCACAATTATCATTAAACACTTGCACATAGGATACATTTACAATCCCCAATTCGCCTTCTTTTTTTTTACGCTGCTCCACAAACAATTTGGCCGCAGCCTATTTACATCGTTAATGTGTATAAATTTTTCATTTTGGCCAATAGCTTTTTTCCATTAGATAAACAAAAACATTGACGGATTTTTATCATGTACATAAAGCCAACAGATAAACACGAAAAGATGTGTGCGTATATGTAGTAGATGTGCAATTGCTACGATAACAATAAACGGAGGGTTAGCTTTGTTGTATGGCGTGGTTAATCAAATGTTAGTTCCATCCACCTGTCAATCCATCCATCCGTTTATGGCTTCAACCTACCTGATAATGCTCTCGTTTTCCTCATTCAGTTTGTCAGCATCTTTGGACTTGTAGCGCATCAAACGTTCCAACAGGCAGCGATTTTCATCCTGAGAATCAACAGAGAATGACAAACGTTTTATTAAATATTTCTTCATGTTTTTTTTAAACAAAAATTGAATTCTTTTTGGTGATTTTGTATAAGTCAGCGAGCGAATCGGCTCGTTGAATGGTCATTTGGTTACTGGAAACGATATAGACAAGATAGCACGAGTTTCCCCAATTTTCCTATTCAATAAACGTACACAGTGTTGAGCCAATGGAAAAACAAAGCAAACAATGAAAAGTATCTAAAAACCATGGTCGACTAGTTCAATACTCTTGTGGGAGTTTGATTGATATAGAAGAAGACTTAAATCAGCTGTTCCTACACATAATGAGCTATTTGAAAGCATTGGAATTTAATAACTAATAAGTTTTGAAAAATAAAAGCTATTAGTTATAGATATAGTAGCAGTAAAAAGAAGACTATGCAAAATTTCAAGACGTTATCAAGAATGATCAAGAATAAATATATTTTTTTGTAAGTTTTTAATTACCGAGTTTAGCTGACTTGTTCACATATGTAAATACTCTTATGCAATATGCACTGGTTGTCTATACGTTACTGTTTCAAACGGTTACAAACGCAAGTTTTTAAAACTCGAGCCAGCTAAAATCGATCAATAAACATTAGAATGGTCGCCAGAAATGTTACAAACCAGCAAGTCGATATATTGATATCTTTATTTGATGGGCGATGAACCCGAATCAAATTTTTATCACATTAATATGTACCGCTCAGTTCATTTATGTCGATAAACTTGATTGCTTGATAAATATCAAAGCAATGGACAATCTGAACTGATTCTAAATGGTTTTATAGCAGTGTTTTGGTATTGCGTGTGTGTGTTTAGCCACGCTCATTTAACACTTCGTTGTTGTTGCAAATGATCGCAGTATTAGCTCGTATACTGACGGTGTGTCGACGTCTTTGTCGCAGAGCAGTGTTGTATACACAGAAGATAGGGAAGCGCCGGACCCTTTTTTTTAGGAACGATCGGTCATTAACTTCTTCATATTTTTCTTCATCTTCACCGAAAGGCCCACCAAGACCAATAAATTATAATTGCTTAAGAACACTCTTTTTTATTATATTTTCAATGGGAATCAATTAAATTGAAATAATGTAAGCCAATCTTACATTTGTTTATAACCCATGATCAGTAACAAGTTTGGGAGCGATAGCATTGAAAACAAAAAAGTTTTTCCCACTTGTACTTTTTTCGGAACTATCTTTTGTATGGTAGCTATACTATATAGTTGTTCGATTTTAATAAAACTTGGTGGAATTATGTGAAAGCATATAGTCATCCGATCCAGCCTGTTCCGATAAATGTGCAGCATCTTTGTAACAAAAGACTTCGTGCAAAGTTTGGTTATGATAGCTTTGAAGCTGACTGAGGAGATCGTATAGAAACAGACGGACATACGGACATGGCTATATCAACTTAGCTCGTCATGCTGATCAAGAATATATATACCTTATGTGGTCGCAGATGCTTCCTTCAATGCGTTACAAATATCTAGACTGGATTTTTATGGAATCTGGTCAATAAATATCTTTGGATACCAGCAGCTGCAGCACTTGTGGCGGAGAATCTTTTTCAGTATGCTTCTCCCGTTGTTATGGCTGGTGTGTCATTTACCCAATGTATGCACACCACAGCCCTAAGCCTTTGCTGTCCCCACAGTCCATTATAGTAGTATCTTCTCCAACTTACTGTGATAGCTTCCATTGCTACTGTTGTGTTCACCTACTTACTAGCTACCTTTAAACCCGTTTTCAACTATTACGCCCGGCGAGTATGATCCGCCTTCAGTCCATTGAGCTGGCAGTGGCTATGAATATTACATCTAGTTAAATGTGCTTATTCTAATCTCCCGATACGTTTTGGGTTGTCGTTAGAGCAGTAAGTCTCAGTGGTAAAGTTCTGCTCCGGCAGGCCACAATAAAGGACACTGCTTTTACCTCCAGCCCCTCACAAAATGCTTTCTTGAATATGACCTCTGAATTTCCCCTAGTGAATTTCGCTTTCAGTTTTATACACTTTTTTATTATAATTGATTTAGTCCGCCAATTTTTTTATATAATCAACAGCTGACTTTTTGCTGTTGCCTGGTCATACTACATTGTCGGAGCGCATCTGACAATTATCTAGCGTCTGAGTACCTAGCTTTATTTTGATAAAAGTGCCTATCGTTTGCCTTTACTTTTGCCATCTAAAATCTTTCTGAGGATACAAAGGGTTAAAAAAGAAAGCGTCTGAGTACCTAGCTTTATTTTGATAAAAGTGCCTATCGTTTGCCTTTACTTTTGCCATCTAAAATCTTTCTGAGGTTACAAAGGGTTAAAAAAGAATGCATAAGAGACCATGAGAAACTATGTGATTGCAAAGTAAGTTTTAATAGAACAACAGAAGAAGTCGTTCAAGTCTGACTATCAAATACTCTGTACCTGCGAAAGTGAATGGTCAGTATGTATTTTCCTGTCACAGTAGTAGCAAAAAGCAGCGCTGGGCGGATCGATAGAAAACGGACGTTGATGTGCGTGCGTGGAATACGACTGAGGTTTGAGGTCCAATAAGGAACTACTTCGACAAGTATTATGTTTCTGTGTTTTCTCTGAGCTATAAAACTGTTTTTGTCATACTTAAATGTGTTTGCTGACAAATTCAGCCCTACTTTATTCTCGTCTGGTCACTTTGCCACTCATTCGAAACAACGAAGAAGCGTGTTCAAGTGCACAAGGAACGGAACAGCCCCAAACTATAGATTGAGTCCCGTCCCGACCCGATCCCACAGTTTTTTTTCGGGTCATGCGGGACTCCCACGGGAATCACGCACCGCGGCCATCACTAGTTTAGAACAAACATCAAAACAACAGTCTAACAAATGCGATAGGCGGATGGTGAGATGACAAATAATTCAAATTAAAAATATAAAAAAAGTCTTATCAACGTCTTTTGCTAGATTGGTCATGGACTGGTTATCTCAAAATATCAAAGAGTTTTTTTACGAGGGTTGTTTTAGAATTAGCAAATTTGTAGTATATGGCGGCTTTAATTTAAAAAAAAAAAAAGCATTTTGTTAGAAAGTTTCCAATCTCTAAAACTCATCTATGAAATTTGATTTTACAACTATAAAAAGATGTCAAAATAATAATGAAACTGAGCCAGACTATTGAAAAACTAAAAAGTAGAATGCAAGATGGGAGCCGCTATTACACACATTCAAAAAACAGCGACATGAAAATATTTCAGTCGAGTGACAGACGTAGTTTTATTGCAAAACTATACCACTTTAAAGTAAACAGTCAAAACAAAGGTCTAAATCAAAGATCAATATCATTCCTTGTTGTTTTGCGAATAGCCATAGCCGCGCGTATAGGCACTCACACACACAGCGCATCGCACAAACGAAAGTATAGTGCAACAACAACTTCGAATGCTTTTTCTCTTCTATTTCTTTGCTATGCCTCTTGCAAAATCGAACGCAACGACAAATATGAATATGTTGTCTTCAGCGTGTTTTAGTGTGCATCAGACATCCACGTGCACACACACACTCACACCATAATTGGTGTTCTCTTTCTATTTCTTGTGGTTGTTGTTGTTTCAGCACTACTTCTTCCTACGCCGCCGTAAGCTGCTCTTACGTTTTTGGAACCATTTTTAATCATGGCTGAACCGGAACCGAAAACTTAACCGGTTCAGCTTGAGATTTCAATGCTCCAAAACCAAATCGGGAACCGTACCTTTGACATTAATGCCTTCTTAAGTCAGACCGCCTTCTTTGGAAAAATGGATCGGTTCCAAAATGATTTTAGCTCACTTTTTAAAACGCTTGCATAATTTTTTCATCATTTTCTTGACTGGAAAAGAATGTAATAGTAGGGAATATGGATCGGTACATAATAAATGGAAAAAATTACTTGCTCAAAAACAAACATTTTTTCAATGCTATTTCGATATAGATGTGTTTTATACAGGGAATCAAACTGAACCGTATTTCGGTTCCGGTTCTGGTACTTACCGAAACTTATTTTCGGTAAAAGGTTTTGTTTTGGTTCTAACATTATTTTGGTATTCGGTTCCGTATCGGTACCAGGATTTTTATTTCGGTATACCGGTATGTACCGGTAAAATAAAAAGAAAGTTCGGTTATTGGTTTTGCGTCTATCCGATTTCTTAACGAAGATATAATATAATAATAACGCCCCAGAAAATAAACGTTCTACGCTTACTTGCCCTTCTCAAAGGCATACATACAATTGCATATTCTTTGTCGAGTTTTCTAACCACCATTTAAGTACATCTTCATTATTTTTTTAACGTCTTAAGCTCAGAAAAATTTATGAATGAAGCCATTAAACTGTTTTGGGGAAAATGCTGAACTGTTGGAATTGTCCTGTTTCTTTTCATATAAATACATGTATGAATCGACTTAGAATCCATTTTAGCTAATTGATTTGAGTCAGAGCTGCTTTCTGCATTACTTTTACTTGAACAGAAATGGATAACACAATTACTTTTCTGTTAAAAGGTTATAATTACATTATAAAGAAGGTCTAAAAAGCTTACGATTTAACCAAGTTGCGTAAAAGTCATCCTAAACTAAGTGCCAGCTTTGCAGTCTAGTTGTTGAACTCAGAACCGAAACTGTACCGGTATAACGTTTGAGTTCTTTTCGGCATTTTCGGTTCCAAGAATAACGGTTCTCGGATGCCGGTATACAAAAAATTAATAATTTCGGTTCCGGATCTGCTTCTGAGTTTCAATCTGTTATTTTCAGTTCTGATTCCCTGGTTTTATTCTTATTCAAAAACAAAAAATGGTTCGATAATTTTTTGACAGTCGTGTAAAGCTAGGGCGCTATCCAAATTTAAATCGAACTAAATATTTGAAATATTGCACCGACCCAATGCACCAGATTTGGCTTTATGTATAGTATTCAATGTCTAGTCGCTCTGAGCCCACGGTTGAAGCAAAATCTTCGGTTCAATGGTTCCACAAAAAGGTCCGCAAGCCGAACTTTAATTCAACCCTTTCTATTTTAACTTTTTCGTCATGCCGCTTAATTATAATACTGAAAAGCACGTATTTGCTCACCAATTTGTAATACTCCTAGAAAGAGTATACAATTTTGTTCAAAAATTAAGCGTATTGCATATGTATATAAATTATGTACACATTTGTAAAAGTGTTTGGAGTGGCAAATATAGATTTTCTTTTCATTTTTATACATATATAGAAATATATATAAATAGTGAGTGTAGGTTGAGGTCAAATTGAAGATCTCCATAATGTGTTTGTTTTTGGTTCCGAAAATCTGTTTAGTCTCACACTATGATATAGCACTCCCATCTCTTTGATTTTCGAAAAAACAAGAGAATTCTATTCATTGAATCATTGCCAAAAACCATTTAAAATTATATATTTTAATTTTATAAATACACGCACACACAGACACACACTCACACACACATAGAGTGTAAACAATTTCAAATTGCTGAATCGCTTTGTTTTGGGGGCAAAAGGTAATTTGGGGAAATATTACTATTTATTGTGCCAATGTGAGAACACACTTAACGGCAGACACTTCCCCAGTTTTATGGACCAGATGATGATGTCTCATATGATGGGTGTGAATTGATAGAGATAAGAAATTGCTTGGGAAAATTGATGCTAATGATAAGAATAAATCTTTGTTTGAATAATCATAAACGAACACAACTCATTATGCACTCTCACGCTTCTGACTCTACTTACAACAGGTTTTCGTACACTAAATTTATAAAAAAAATTCCACGACTAAATTTAGGAAAATTGTTAAATTGACTAGAAATACTGACAACTACAACAAAGGCGAAGCCTCGGTTGATTTGGTATCTATCTACCTGCACGCCACGCATTTTCTCCTCCAGTGAGCTAAACGCCAGCTGCAGCGCCGTATGCTCATCCAGCAAGGTGGTATTGAGTTTCTTCAGTTCCTCCAAACTGGAGTGCAACAGCTGAACCTCTGCTCGCAATCGATTGTTGTTCGTTTGTTGTTCCACCAGACTAAAACCAAGACAAGCATCAGTATGGTATGTTGGTGAGTGGAGATGGATAGCCATCAAACTCACTTGTGATCCTTTTCGGCCAGCAACTTTTTCTGCTGCTCCACTTTCAGATTCAGATCGACTATCAGCTGCGAGTTCTCACCCTTGCGCTTGTGCAGATCGGTAAGTTCTTCCTGCTGGCTAAGCAGCTTCTTTTCGAGCGTGGCCATGGCCAGATTGGAACCAGAGCCACCTGTTGATACGGCATTGCGCAGTTGCTCATTTTCTACGGACAGCTTAAGATTGTCCGACTTGAGTTGGGACACATGATCGATGAGGCGATTGTCTGTGGGTGTTTTGCAATGTTATTAAGCATGTGAGATCTTGGGAGTCTGCCCCTCCACCGGCCACTTACTCTGCTCGATGATTTCCTTGAAATTGTCGCATTCCTTGCGATTGCGTTCCCTTAGAGCCTTGACCACATGGTCACGCCACATGTGCTCCTCGGTGGACATGTTGGGCGCCAGTGCTTCTCCTTAATCACCGTGAGGTCGTTTTCTTTTATGAGTTTTACTGCCTTTGTTGTTGTTTGGGTTGGTTCCTCGCACCGCAGACTTGTCGTCGCGTCTCAATCACCTGGCTTGGAAATCTGCTTGTGCTGCTCGCATGGCAATTGAGTTTGGTTGTGGGGCTATGGTTGAATAGCCGATCACCATTTATCGAGTCTGTCTTGATTAAAAACTAAACAAAACAAACTAATAATATTGCATACACCCACACACACGCAAGCGACGACCTAAACCTATCATCTAGAGATGGGCGCCAATAGCACAAGCTCATCTCTAGGACCGGCGCCGAATGTGACCATATTGCAGTATAACCGTAGCACATAGTAGTAAGACCATAGAGTGCTGCAGTGCGGCCATAATTACCTATCAACCATCTCTCGATAGTTATTGCCTCGATAGTCGATAGGTTTGGGAGTAGCGCCAAAATGCAAATTATTGTACAAATTAAGAGCCGTTTTCTCAAGTTCCTGTTTATGCTCAAATCGAAATCCACCTATAATTAGCAACTAGGTGGCTTTTGTGCAATTGGTTTTCTCATATAGGTTGATTATAAATTTGGGCATTTGTGCTACGGTCACACCGGGAGGGCTGATAGGTTGGCAGCACCTCCGCACTCGACAGATTATTGTTTTGTGGCAAATTCTTAAACAAAATGTATTGATGATACGCTAAATTAATATGTGCAATCTTTTTCACATTACGATGTCGTAAACTTATTAAACCCGTTCTGTTTAGACCTCTATTACACTACGGCTGACAGTTTATCATGCAATCCACTCAGGACAGTATATTTAGAACAGACGCTGTAACTTTCCTGAGTGATTCGCATGTTAAATCACTCTAACGAGTGATCACGGGTAGCGATGGAGTTATTTTTCTAGTTTCGTTTCTTACGCCTTTAGCAATGGCCTTGATATATCATTAAGCGTCCAGAAAATACGATCTTTGCAGACGACATTATTGAAAAAGCGAAGGTAATGAACGGTAATCATAGCAGAGGGCTACAACACACACAAAAACCAGGGCCACTCAGTCGTTACTTACATTTTTGGACACCTTTCGATAGAAGTTGTGCACTTCATCAGGAAACCGTGTCGGTTCGATACGCCAGATAACAACTTTGAGTCATCGAACCAAGACCGACAGAGAATATTGAAGCTGCGCAGTGCGCTACCTTGAAGTTATTGTATCATGGACTGATGGACTAAATCGAGCTCAATTAACAAGAATAAATCAATCCCGTAGTTTGTTGAAATAAGCCTATATCGAGCTAAAGTCAAGCTAACCCGACCTAAAATCGGAATCAAGACAAGAATTCAAGTCAATCCTCTCGTACTTGGTTTGAGAAAATCCGGGCTAAACCGACTTCTGACATCGTTTGGGATCGGCTTTAGCCCGGATATCTCGGACATGGCTATATCGATTCGTATTTTGATGCTGATCAAGAATATATATTAGGGGTGGTCGATTTTTTTCCCACAAAGCGTATAGGAAAAACGAAATGTACAAAAGATTCTAAGAAAATTTCTTCAAGAAACTATGAACTTCTAGCGCGCGTAAATCGAACTGAAAATTTTATGTATGTAATTTTAAGTGGTGAAGAAAATCGATGGCTAAACACCGTATAACACCCGTATAAATCATCTAAATTCTTCATCAGCATCAAAAGAAGAGTCGATAAAGACATGTCTGTCTGTCCGTATGAACGAAAAGATCTCAGAGATGGTAACAAAATTTCAGGCATATCAAGTTTATTTTTATCGTTCGGATGAAAAATACACTCAAAAACAACACACCCTTGAAAGCCCCATATTCGCCCTGAAAATAAGAAATTCTCCTGTAAAATCCTAATCCGTCCTAAAGCGTTTTACTCTAAATATTTGAAAAATATTTTCTAAAAATCATTGAACTTATTAGCAGCCTCTAGGTCAATAAGTTATGATTTTCATCATAGCGTTTCTAAAACAAGACACACACAACACCACAAAGGATTCTGGTTGATCGTATAGCTATTTCATAAACTTACACAGTTCAATTATCAGCCACCCTTTGCCCAACTTCAATGAGTTGTCAGGGGCTACCTCATGCCAGAACTGCTAAGACCGCTTGGGAATCCCAAGTGAGACTTGTAGCAAAAAATCTGACAACAGTAGCAAACGCCAAGTCAAAGAAGCTTTGTATAGGTGTTTTGCATGCCCCGTATCAGCCTAAAAAGTAAATTTTTAGGGTAACTTTACTAAATTTCAGAAAAAAAATACTTAAATACGGAAATTTTTGGAATTTTAAGACGAAGTTCTAAGTGTAGTCAAGTTATAAACAAATCAAAGTTCACCGCGGCAGCGCACTGCTACTGCCGGTACAGTGTATAGACTTATACACTTTTAGTTGAGCACGGTTGTAAGATTTCATTTGTACTAACCCGCTCAGCGAGCTCATAGCGAGCTATCTTTTATTAAGAATTTCTCATTCCTTAACTTCTAAACTTATCTAAGGCAGTATTTGTAAGACAGCTGCGTGCATAAAAAAATGCATTCGTGTGAGGAATACACATTGCCTCACAGCATGTATATTCAAGGGTGGGGCCGTATGACATTTTCAAGTGGTTCCCATGGTTGGTCCTTTTCGAGTGGTGTATCTGCTGGGCTGATCCTTGTCACTGCGGCTATTA